>JBBPKN010000039.1:0-104833 GCA_038089275.1 Pulveroboletus cf. rosaemariae
GCTTCCCCAGGCTTCTGCTCCCACTCCACTCCATTCCACTTCCAGTCTATCTCTGCTCCAGTTAAGTACTACCCTAGTTCCCCTTCGTCATCTCTGGACCATCCTAATATAACTCCATTACCATTATTGTTACTCTTCCTATTCTGTTCCTGTTCCTTGCTTTCCCCTGTTTCATCCTGTCACCCTTCAGTTTCAGTCTGACATGATTGGACATTGTCTTTCCTGACATCTCCATTTGTTTCCTAGATATCTAGACATCTGCTTTGCTTCTGAGTTTACACCTGTCTCATTTCATTACACTTCTAGATAGTTCTGCCTCTCTGAGGTATAAGTACTGTAGTTCTGTATCTTGTACCTCAGTATGAATATCGACAAAAACACCAGAAAACCCTCTTGTCATCATCCTCACTCTGCTCAAGCCCTTGAGCTCACTCTGACCCTCCAGGTTACTCCAGAGTACCTCTGAGGCCAAGCAATATCCTTGAAGGAGTTGCAAGGTCTCACCCCCATGACTAGGCTTGACTCTCCTTGTCTTGCCTGTCTCTCCTGTTGAGCATAGAGACAGCCTTATCACCCACCTCTGACATCTATGTAAATCAGAACAACAGGGAAGTGCAAGGGCACACCACATAAGGTGAAGCCAAGTCCCATTTAACCATTGAAACCCTTCCTAGATTCCCCCAGAGCTCTCCAGAGCCCCCTGGAGTTCTGACCTTCCTTCAGCATCAAGGGTTTCATTTAAAAAGGAACTGGTTAAAAGTATACTCATCTTGGTATAGGTTTTAACAGTCTCCTTTTTAGTGGGATGGAAAGTTTTAACACCTTCACAGCCTCCAGTCTTTCCAACCCATGCTAACTCCAACCCAGATTTACCATGTTTATCTGACCCCAGACCTCTGTTGATTGAGCTACTCAGCTTATCAGCATTTGCATGTGCCTGTAGCCTTGACAGCTTAGTTCCATTCTGTCTGCAACTGCAACTCCTGGAGAGTTATCTTCACACTGCCTCAATTGCCTTCTCCCCAGCTGATTTTTCTGGTGTCTCTCAGGAATATCATGACTTTTCCAATGTGTTTAGCAAAAGCAAGGCTTCTATTCTTGCTTCCCATCACAAGTTTGACCTAAAGATTGACTTGGAAGAAGGTACCTCCCTATCTATTAGCACCACCTACTTTCTTTCACCCTCTGAGCTTGAAGTACTCAGAACTTTCTTAGATAAACACCTATCTATGGAATTTATCTGCCTCTCTTTATCTGCTTACACCATGCCAGTCCTCTTTGTTCAAAAAAAGGATGGCTCACTCCAGCTTTGCATAGATTTCCAAGAACTCAACAAGATTACAAAGAAAGACTACTACCTCCTTCTGTGCATCTCCAATCTTCTAGATACTTTAAGCCACATGACTATCTATATCAAGCTTGACCTTAGGCATGCTTACCATCTGGTTCATATTGCTAAGGGTGACAAATGCAAGATCTCCTTCTGTACATGCTATGGCTCATATGAGTGGCTTGTTATGCCATTTGGGCTCACCAATGCCTCTGTAGCTTTTTGGCAGTTCATCAATTCTATCTTTGCCTATCTTCTTGATGTTTCTGTAATTGTTTATTTGGATGATATCCATCTTCTCCACTGACCAGACTTCTTATACCAAGCATGTCTGTAAAGTCCTCTGCTGCCTTCTGAAACACAGCCTCTATGCCAAACCTGAAAAATGTGAATTTCATACCAATTTGACCAAATATCTTGGCTACCAGCTCTTCCCTTTGGGGCTCACCATGTCCCCTGGCAAGGTTCAAACCATCCTCAATTGACCTGAGCCTCATAAAGTTTGCAACATTCAGTCTTTCCTTGATCTTGCTAACTTCTACTGCCACTTTATTTAGGGCTACTCTAACATCATTGTTTCCCTGACTTATTGAGTCTTCAATGCTCCTTTCATTGTTGAGACTGACACTTTGGACCATGTAATCACTAGTATCCTCTTCCTCCAGTGTTTGAATGATGATGTCCACCCTGTTGCTTTCTATTTACATACCCTTACTGCACCAGAACTCAACTATGACATTCACAATAAGAAGCTTCTCACCATTTTTACTGCATTCAAGACTTGGCATTACTATCTTAAAGGTTCTGATACTCTGGTTAATTTTGTCACAGACCACAAGAATCTGGAATACTTTGCTATGTCCAAGCTTCTGACTTACTGGCAGGCCCAGTGGTCAGAATTTCTCTTCCAGTTCCATCTAATAATCCATTTTTGTCCAGGACATTTAGATGCTAAGTCTGATGCCCTGATTTGATGATGGGATATCTATTTCAGAGAGGGGAATAGTGACTATGCCCATGTCAATCTGCACAATTTCTGGCCTGTATTCATGCAGGAGCAACTCATTGCATCTCTCTGGGCCTCCTTTTTAGCCTCTCTGGTTTTCTAGTCTGCATTTCTTTTTGACCTTGAAACCTTCTAGTGTGATATCCTCTTGGCACTCCTGTCTGACTCCACTGCCTCTACCCACCTGTCCAGCACCCTCTCACCCAACTTTCATTGAATAAAAGACCCAAAAGGCTTCTTGTATCTGGATAACTGCATTTATGTTTCAGATGCCTTCAACCTTCACTTCCGGGTCCTCTGTTATAAACATAACCACCCCTTATCTGGTCACTTCAGACAGAATCAGACACTGGAACTCATCTGCCAAGAATATACCTGGTCTGGTATTCATGCCTTTGTTAAAAAGTATGTTTCTTCATGTATGGCTTGCACACATGCCAAAGTATCCTGTTACAAGCCCTATAGTTTCCTTAAGCAGCTCCCTATTTCAGAGAAGCCATGGAATTTCATTTCTATGGATTTTATTGAGCAACTCCTCACTTCCTCCAGTTATACCACCATCCTCACCATTGTAGATTGTCTATTGAAGCAGTGCATCTTTATACCTACAGATAACAATGTGACCTCCCTAGAGCTTGCTAAACTTTTCTTACTCCATGTTTTCTTCAAACACAGAGTTCTCTCCCACATCACCACTGATCACAGTTCCAAGTTTGTCTCTCATTTCTTCTGTTCCCTGGATCAAGCCCTCAACATCTGCCTTCATTTCACCTCTGGCTACCATCCAGAAGGTAATGGACAAACTAAGCAAATAAACCAAACTCTGGAGCAGTATCTACATATTTATTGCAACTACCAGCAAGACAACTGGTCCAAACTCCTGTCCCTTGTGAAGTTTGCTTACAACAATGCCCCTAATGCTACCACAGGTGTCTTCTCTTTCTTCACTAACAAGGGCTACCATCTGAATATCTCCATTCACCTGGAATGTGATCTTACCTCTGCCTAAGCTTGAGAATATACCATTGACCTTGACTCACTCTATGCCTTTCTTTGAGAAGAGATAGCTGTCCAGAGATAAGTGAGTTAAGAACATGCTGTCAATAATCTAGAGCCTGATTCTGTTTTTTTAGATGGATTAGCTTTACCAGGCTCAGGCAGAGTTGAGTAATTACAAGGGCAAGAGGAGGGCTAAAGAGAGTCCAGTGTGCCAGAGGTGCAATGACCAAGGACTGGAATGCAAGGTGGGCCCCAGCAAGTCAATATCATGCCTCACCTGTATAAAGGCAAAGGTAAGGTGCAATTGCCCTGGCCAGGAGAAGCCAGAGAAGAAATAGAGGAGGAAGGGTGGAGAGAATGAGGTGCCCAGAGATAGGGTGAACTTGGAGAAGATGGAGAAGAGCCTCTGGCAGATGGCCAAGGGCTACTGCCTGATAGAGGCATCAATAAGGAAGGTAGATGGGAAGATGTGGCAGGAGGTGAGGCACAAGAACCATGGGGCAGCTAGTTGACACCTTGGACAGGGCATGGGTGGCAGAGGGAGAAGATGAGGGAGGTTCAGGGAATGAGCCAGAGGACAGGGAGAATGACAAGTTGACAGAGCTATGTGTGGAGATCAACAGAATTGCAGTGGTAAATAATGGGGACAAGGAGGAGGTTGAAAAGGCAATCATTGAGTAGATAAAGGATCTTGTGACTATATTGCTGGATCAACAACTCATTTGGTCAATCATAAAATGACCTGAATTTGTCCAGGTAATGAAGATGAAACTTTTCAATGATCTCCAAAGTGTGACCTAATTTGATAGCAAGGAGCCACAAAGTTTCCTCATTAGTGCCTTCATATTCTAACCACTTAATCAAATATAGTAATTTGCAGTTCCTTTACCTGTGATCTACCTTTGAGTCAAGGATTTCAGAGATCTCAAACTTTGGTTCACCATCAATCTCAACTGATGGTGGGGATGGTTAAATGCAGTTGGGGATGATGTTGGGGACAGAGGGTTCAAGTTGAGAGACATGAAATACTGGGTAAATGGACTTCATGTTCTCTGGAAGGCAGAGTATGAAGGAAAGTGAACCTGCCTGAGTAATGATGGGATAAGGACCTAAGTTCTTTTTAGCAAGTTTTTTGGATAGTCATGTAGACCTGAAGTACTTAGCCTTGACAAATACCTGGTCATCTACTTTAAAGTCTGGTACTGGGGATTGTTAGGCATCAGTGGGTTCTTGGCATTTGACTTGGGTGGTAGCTATCTCTTCATGAAGGAAAATGTGGAGTAAGTTGAGGTCAATAGCATACTCTTAAGCTTAGATAGAGGTAAGGTTGTATTTCAGGTGAACAGAGATGTTCAGATGGTAGCCCTTGTTAGTGAAGAAGGAGGAAACACCTGTGGTAGCATTAGAGGCATTGTTGTAAGTGAACTCCATGAGGGGCAGGAGTTCAGACCAGTTGTCTTGCTGATAGTTGCAATAAACACACAGATACTGCTCCAGGATTTGATTCATTTGCTTAGTTTGACCATTGCCTTCTGGATGATAGCTGGAGGTGAAATGGAGGTGAATGTTAAGGGCTTGACCCAGGGAACAGAAGAAATGGGAGTTGAACTTAGAATCATGATTAGAGGTAATGTGGGAGGAAACTCCATGTTTGGAGAAGACATGGAGTAGAAAGAGTTTATCAAGCCCTGAAGAGGTTACATTATCATTTGTAGGGATGAAGATATACTGCTTCAATAGACAATCTACAACAATGAGAATAGCAGTGTAATTAGCAGAGGTGGGAAGTTGCTCAATGAAATCCATAGAGATGGAATTCTACAGCTTCTCTGGGATAGGGAGCTGCTTAAGGAAACCATAGGGTTTGTAACAGAGTACCTTGGCACAAGCACAAGCTGTACATGAGAAGATATATTCTTTAATAAATGCTCAAATGCCAGGCCAGGTATATTCTTGGCAGATGAGCTCCAGCATCTGATTCTGTTCAAAATGCCCAGATATGGGGTGGTTGTGTTTGTATCAGAGGACCTGGAGGTGAAGGTTGAAGATGTTGGGAATGTAAATGTGGACATTCAGATGCAAGAAGTCTTCTGGGTCTTTTGATCAATGTGAGTCAGGCAAGGAGGTACTGGACAGATGGATAGAGGCAGTGGAGTCAGATGGGTGTTACACTAGGCCCAGGTAGGGACTAACATAGACCTTGCTGGTAAAGATGAGGAAGACTCTACCAAAGGTAAGTCTTGAGTGCAAGTAAATAGGTGACAAACAAAGTGTTGTATCTCAAGGGTAATGGCTACAGGTATGGGGCTGTGCTGAAGTTGGATGCTAGGATAACTTGCTTTAGACTAGAGAGTGCCAGGTCATAATCAAGGATGGATTCCAGGTACTAGGTATAAGGACAAGGGTATGCAAGGAATCACAACATAGAAGTAGCATAAAGAGAGGGGAAACTAGAAGCATGCTACTTTATAGTACAACTAATAAGGTTCAAGCAGAGATAGCTATTGTAATCATGCTGATGAATAATGAGTAATATATCTGTGTGGAAATGAATGGAAAGACATGGAATAATTATAAGTCAGCTAATTAAAAGATAGAATACCTGGGCAAAGAATGTAACAAAAGAGCAGCCTAGACTGGGCTAGGGCATGAGAAGAGCAGAATCTATAGTGGAAAGTGAATGAGAAAGCACTGGGGGTGCATGAAGAGCAGAAGCTAGGAGGCAAGACAAGGAAAGAGTGAAACAAAGAAGGAAATGTAATAATGGAAGTGCCAAGAGGATGTCACAGTGGAGGGTTTTGAGGTTAAAGAGAGATGCAGAATGAAGTACCAGAGGAGCTAAGGAGGAGGCCCAGAAGAATGCAGTAAGTTGCTTCTGTGTGAATATGGGCTGGAAGTTGTGCAGATTAACAAGGGCATAGTCACTATCCCCCTCTTTGGGATAGACATCCTATCATCTAGTCAAAGCATCAGGCTTAGCATCTAAACAACCAGGGCGAAAACAGATTGTTAGATGGAATTGAAAGAGGAATTCTGACCACTGGGCTTGCTGGCAGGTCAGAAGCTTGGATGTAGCAAAGTATTTCAGGTTCTTGTGATTAGTGACAATGTTAACCAGAGTACCAGAATCTTCAAGGTAATGATGTCAGGTCTTAAAAGTGGTGAAAATAGCAAGAAGCTCCTTATTATAGGTGTCATAGTTGAGTTTGAGCACAGTAAGTGTGCATGAATAGAAAGTAACAGGGCAGACTTTATTATCTGGACACCAGAGTAAAAGAATACCCATGATAGTGTAGTCTGAAGTGTCAGTCTCCATGATGAAAGGAGTATTGGGGGTTCAATGGGTCAGAACAGGGGCAAAGGTAAAAGCATCCTTAAGGCACTGAAAAGCAGCATAGCAGGAAGTATCAAAGTCCCAACAAGTGGACTTGCAGGTAGGGCAAATTAGGGGAACAGTGATATCAGAGTAACCTTAGATGAAGCAGTGGTAGAACTTGGCAAAATCAAGAAAAGACTGAATGTTACAAACTTTATGAGACTCAGGCCAAGTCAAGATGGTTTGAATCTTTTCAGGGAACATGGTGAGTCCCAAAGATAAGAGCTGGTAACCAAGATATTCCATGGAATTGGTATGGAATTTGCATTTCTTGGGTTTGGCATAAAGGCCATGTTTCTGGAGGCAATGGAGGACTTCATGAACATGCTCAGTGTGAGAAGTCCAGTCAGTGGAAAAGTGTCATATCCTGTGCCAATGAGTCAACTTCACTCTGTTTTCAGTACAACTTGGGTTGCTTTTATGCTTCTAAGCTATGTATTTTCTGGGTTTTCTTTACCTCCATCCCTTTTTATCCAATGTTGATTACAATTTCACCTATGTTACCTCCATAACATCCCAATACAACTCCATAGTTCCTCTGATCTCATTTCCTGTTCCTGTTCTTTTCCTCTTTACTTTTTCCTGTCATTATTCAGTTTCAGTTTGATATTATTTGACATTGTCTTTTCTGACATCTCTATTCATATCCAGGATGTATTGGCACCTGCTTCACTTATGAGACAACTCATTTCACATCTCCATTCCTTCTTTAGATAATCTGCTTCTTCAAGGTATAAGTACAGTAGTCCTGTATCTTGTACCTTAGTTCAAATATTGACCATAACACAATGTTACAATTATCCTTGACCCTCTCTTGCCTCATGACTTGACATCATATCCCTTGGTGAAAAGTCTTATGACTTACCCTGAACCTCTAACTCTCTTCTGACCCCTTTATAAATCAGGGCATCCAGTACTAGTGTAAGGGTGCACCACATAAGGTAAAGCCAAGCCCCATTCACTCTGGAGTTATCCAGAGTACCCAGGAGTACATTGCAGTTTATAACAAAAAGATAAGGATATTATCCAAGTAGATAATGACAGAAATATCAAGAAGATTGGCAAAGATAGAATTGACAAACTGCTGAAATGCCACAGGGGCATTGGTAAGATCAAATGGCATGACAAGCCACTCATATAAGCCATAGTGTATGCAGAAAGAGATCTTCTATTTATTGCCTTTAGTGATGTGAACCAGATGGTAAGCATACTTAAGATTGAGCTTGATATAGATAGTTGCATGGCTTAAAGCATTTAGGAAATTGGAGATGCATGGAAGAGGGTAGCAGTCTTTCTTTATAATCTTGTTGAGCCCATGGAAATCTATGCACAGCTGGAGTGAGCCATCCTTCTTGCAGATGAAGAGAACAGATGCAGCATGAGTGGATATGGAGGGTTGAATAAAGCTGGTAGCAAGATGGTCATCTAAGAAGGTTCTGAGTGCTTTAAGCTCAGAGGGCAATAGGGAATAGTTGGTGCCAATAGGTGGGGAGGTACCTTCTTCTAGGTCAATCTTTAGGTTGAACTTACAATGGGGAGCAAGGGTAGAAGCCTTGCTTTTACTAAACACATTGGTGAAATTGTGATATTCCTGAGAGATACCAGAAAGATCAGCTGGGGGGAAGACAATGGAGGCAGAGCAGAGATAACTCTCCAGAAGTTGCAGTTGCAGACAGAATGGGACTAAGCCATTGAGACTGCAGGCATGTGCAAGTGCTAATGAGCTAAGTAGCTTAATTGACAGAGGTCTGGGGTCAGAGAAACACAGTGAATCAGGGTTGGAGTCAATGTGGATCAGAAAGACTGGAGGCTGTGGGGATAAGCTTGGAAATATTGGCATGTTTGATTCAGATAATTAGAACAAGATACAACTTGATACCCAGTCAATCAATGGATTGTGGTGGGTGAGCCAGTTGTATTCCAGAACAAGAGAACTAGATCCATCTAATGGAGTAACATAAAATGTCATTAGAGTAATAACACCAGTTTCAAAACAAATGGAGAGATCAATGACATTGGTAATCATAGAATTAGAAGTGCCATTGAAAAGTTGGAGCTGCAATGAAGAAATGGAATAGGTTAGAAGGTATTACACCTGATCTGGGTAGGGGCAGGTGTAGCCCTTCAAAGACATGTGAGTGGATGAGTCTTAAGGCCTTTTATGGGGCAGGGACTAAAGAGAACTGAGGCACATCTGCACTTGCAAGATACAGGATCAGGTTCTCCAGTGGGATGCTATTGCCAGGAGTGAATGGACAAGTGGTTAGGCTGTTAATACCAACAGAAAGGCAGTTGTATTACTAGTGCACAGATACACATGTACCAGGCCTAGCAAAGAAGAACTATGGGAAATGAGAAGGGAGAAGTAGCATAAGAAATGTAGATATGAAGCACTACTTCTTATACTACAGTAAGGGCCATTGTTGGCCTAAAAGAGAAAAAGGATTTAAATAGGACTAGTGGTAAAAGGGGTGTGCTGAATAAGCACAACAAATAAAAAGTGGATAAATGACAAATAAGCTGTCAAAGCACATCAGGAATATGCAATGATAAAGATGAAATGTGCTTTATAAGATTTGCAATGGTAGATTGCAAATATATGAAACAGAAAGGTATTTGCAATATCTGAAGGGTAAAGGATAACTGGAAAAAGAATAGAGTTCAAAGGAAAAAGAGAATCATAACAGAAGGTTATAGATGCTAACTAACTTGGTGTCTATAAAACAATCTGAAAACCCAGAGTCATTCAGGGCAGGAAATGGAGAAATGTCATAAGAGACAAGGATGACAAGAGGCATAAGGGAATCATGATAAGAAAGAGTGGATGTGTTAAGTCTAACCTCCAGTAAAGCATGGGAAGAATCAATGTAATCTTCAGCCCATGCAAAGTCACAGATGTTGCGTTCTCTAAATGTTGGTCTCTGGACGACTGATCCTAACCCTAAATGGTCTGCCTTGAAAGGGTGCTTCGGTTTCATTGTCGGACTCGGTTGGAATAGATAACGGTGAAGTGGGCTCAGAGTAGCAAAGTCTGAGGAGCCATCCCACAAGTTATAGGGGAACAGTTACAGTTGAGAGAGAGTGGCAGGGATGTGCGATGTACCACAAGGGTAATAAGATTAACTCGGTAACAGGAGTAACAAGTGATTAAGGCTGGGGAGCCTTAACCCATAAACTACCTACTATATATACTAGTCCAAGCATGCACAGACCATCTAAGTCTGGCCAGCACAATACTAAATAAGGTAATTGGGCATAGGGCGTGCTTACTGAGAATATGACCAATGGGCCATGTGGATGGGGTGTGTATCAAGGGAGAGGCTATGTAGAATGGAAAGGAAGGTAAGGGTCCAACGGAGATTAAACCATACCCACTATCATGAGGCTGCGGAGATCCCATCTAGAGATCTGCCACAGATCAGATCTGACCCTCATCTAGATCGAGATCCAGATTCATCGGAGATAAGATCGGGAGATGCATCTGTCATCTGAGATTCTAGATTCAACCATAAGCTGTGCCCAAACCCAAGGGGAATATCTTAAATAACAACTTAACCATATCCTAGGATTTATCCTTGTTTGGCAATAAAGTCTCACGGTCATGTGCTTGTCATGTGACTCTTCTGCTAGTGAATGTTACGTTTGTAACAACAGAGGCTGTGGATTATTTTTTTGCCTCTGTAGCAAAGGCCTCCAGTTTGATATCTGAAGCAGAGGTCTTGGCAGCATGAGCTTTGGTTGCCTTGGAGGTAGACCTGGGGCAATCCTTTGCTATATGTTCAGCAATACCACAGAACATGCAGAGGTAATTCTTAAAATAATGCTTGCATTCTTTGGTAGTAAGCTTACCATCTTTACCAAGCTTAGATAATAAGTCTTGTCTCTGGGAGGCAGATGACTTGGAGGAGCCAGAGGAACTGGCTGACTTATTCTTCAACTCCTTAGTACCAGAAATTTTGTCAAAAGACTTAGATGAACTAGACAACTTTTCTTGGCAGTTAATTTCATATCAATGTACCCAATAGTGAGCATCAAGGGTCTGGGTGAGTTGCCAAAGTTCACTGAGGGTGGGGGATTTACTGATGTGGGAGATGTTATCTTTGATGTGATTTGGGAGGCCATTATAAAAGTAATGCTGGAGTGCACTGTTTCTGTATCCCCAAATTTGTGATGCAATCCTGTTGAACTGTACCATATACTTGTTGATTCATTGACCATCCTTCATGGCCAACTGGTCCAACTGGTGTTCTACATTTCTGACCAGGTCATGCAGTCTGAAGTTAGTCTGAAGCTCCTGGACAAACTTCTTATAGTTATCCATCCAGAGTAGGTATAGGTTAGGCTCTTCCATAAGAAGAAGGTTGGGTTTGAACCATTCCAATGCCATGCCCTTAAGATAGAACTGAGTGTAAGTAACCTTGGCTTGGTTGGTGGCAAAGATTTTGGGACAATCCTAGAAGTTTAACTCACATTGAACAAGAAAAATGCAGAGCTTCTGGAAGTCAGTTCTGTTGAACTGGTCCAGTTCACATACTTTGGTATGCTGTGAGGTTTCAGAAATATGATGGAAGGAGCAAGCTAAACCATGAATGGTGTTACATTTCCTCTTTTCTTTCCTCTTTTTTCTTTCTCTTATCCTAGCTTCTGCTCTTCTTGCACCTTAGGTGCTCTCTTGTTCATTTGCCACCAACAGATTCTGCTCTTCTCACGTTCTAGCCTAGCCTAGACTGCTCTTGTGTTATGCCCTTTGCCCAGGCCTTCTATCTTTTAATCAGCTGACTCATAATTATTCTATCACTTTCCATCCATTTCTACATGGATACCTTACTTATCATTCATCAGCATGATTACTCTTTGCATCTCTGCTCTAATCTTACTCATTGTACTATAAAGTAGCATACTTCCTGTTCTTTCTCTCTTTACACTACTTCTACCTTGCAATCACCTCACAGTCCTCACATCTCCACTACTCCCTGTATCTATGTACTGGGAATCCACTGCTTGTGTCCTGGCACTTCTCCAGAGGATCATCAGCATCTGATCTCAGCACACTCCTGGGAGTGTAGCTGGTACTTCTAAGGCACAACACTTCATTTGTTGTCTTCCACTTGTCTTGAAGCTTACCTTTGGTTCACTTTATCCTCCTCTTCCATAGCAAGGTCTATGCCTGTCCCTATCCAGGCCTAGCGTAACAAAAGAAGTAGCATATTCTACTTGCAGCTAGCATTGCTCTAGTCCGCTCTTACCATTCCACCCAAACAACCTTTGCTGTTTGACTCTCTCTGGGGTGAGCCTCATGCCTCTACCTCAGACCCTCTCGAATCCACTTCAGAACCTGAGAACCCCTCTCCTCCAGACCACCCTTTCACACCAGAAGATGCACTTGCGGATATCCTTGTCCCCTCCCAAGAAGAAGTATGAAAAGACCATGACCTTGCTCACAAACTCTCCTCTTTCTTGCAGATTCTCTGAGCCCAGACACCACCATCCTCTACTCCAGTCTGATGCTGACCTGCATTTACCCTTTTCAACCTTGCCCCTCTCCATCCATTACTATGTCTGGCTCCTTCACCTTGACCACCAAGCCTATGGAACTTTGTCTCAGTGCCCCTGAGCACTTTGATGGTGATTAATCCAAGGCTGAGAATTGGCTGGACACAGTCCAATTCTACCTCTTCGTTAACAGCGCGGTCTACGACTCTGATGAGAAGAAGATTGCATTTGCCCTTTCATTTATGACAAAAGGGCCAGCACTATCATGGGCTGCAATGTACTGGAAGAAATGTATCTCTGGAATGACCATCTCAATGGGAAAATTTCCCACTTTCATGTCTGAGTTCCTGAAGGTTTTCCAACAACAGGACATGGTTAATGCCACCATTCATTGGTTGGCAAACACACAAATGAAGCAAGGAAAGAAAGGTGAATGGACACCCTCCCTTGCTAAGTACACCTCTGAGTTTCAGAACCACGTTGTCACCACTAAAATCACTGATGACAATGTTCTCATTGGTTACTTTGAAACAGGACTGGTATCCTACCTTTCTCATTGCATCTATAACCTGGATACAATCCCCTCCACCATTGCTGAGTGGTATACTAAAGCCACTCACTTTCAAGGAACTATGGAGCATTCCCACTCTATAGAATAATGGTGAAAGAATCCTTGTGCATTTGCCTGGACTCCCATGCCCCCCTTTACCTCATCCAAACTGGAGAAAGATCCGAATGCAATGGACATTGATGCTGTAAAGAAAGGACACCTGACTGAAGCAGGTAGAGCCTTCTGCATCAAGAATAAACTTTGTTTCAGATGCTGGAAACCCAGTCATATTAACACTGCCTGCCCGAATTTCCCCATTTCTTCTTCCTCCCCTGCCACCACCAAGGAAACTCCTTGTGTCAAGAAGGTTTCTGCTGAAGAACCAACAACAAAGATTGAGGAGGTTAGTGATGATGAATCTGATGATGGGGTGGCAAGAGTAGTTGTAAAGAAAGAGTGAAAGAAGAAAATGGAAAGGCAGGGTTTTTAAAATGGAGTACCTCCCCTATGCAAGGTACTTCCTCCTTCTCTTGTGCACCTGTACTTGTATCCGCTTTTAAGAAATCTATGAAGATTGTGATTCAAGTTTCCCCCTTTACTTATGCCAAGAAAGTTGTAGCCACTCATGCTCTCATCGACAGTGGAGCACAAATCAACTGCATTGACTGGGACTTCATCAAGAAGAACCAGTTCCCCACTAAGAAGCTCAATGAACTGATTGTTATTTGGAATGTCGACCACTCTGAGAACAAGAAAGGCAAGATTATCTGAACTTGTGATCTCCTCTTACACTTCAAACAATCCATTCTCCCAGTTTCCTGCTATGTCATTGCATGCAGAAAGGAAAACATTATCCTTGGACACCCATGGCTTTGGGCCACAAATCCCACCATTGACTGGATGGCAAACATGCTCACCATTCCAGACCCTTCCTCTGATGATGCTACCTATTGCATCAACTCAGTCCACAAACCCCAATTTGATGGACTCCTCAAAGATATCATTATTCCCCACAATGAACTCTTGGTCCACTACTTGGACTATGTTATCCCTGAGCAATCTATCAATGAATTGCTCTACAACCACCACTCCAACAGAATCTTAGATCACTGCTTCTCTTATCTCCCAGAAGTCACCATTGCTTGGCTCATCACATCTACCAAGCTTGCTATTGAGGCTAAAAAGGCCAAACCCAAGACAACTCTTCCCCCTGAATATTCTCAGTTTGCATCGGTATTCTCCAACACTCCAAAAACCCTTGACCACCTTCCATCCTCTCACCCATATGATCATGGGATCAATCTGAAGGACACATTTGTCCCAAAGATTGGTAAGGTTTACCCCTTATCCTCCCCTGAGTGACAGGCCACAGAAGCATTCCTTGAAGAGAACCTTCGAGCCAGGAAGATTCATTTGTCCAAATCCCCCCAAGTGTCATCCTTCTTCTTTGTCAAGAAAAAGGATGGTAAACTTCATCCTTGTCAAGATTATAGGTATTTTAATGAACACACCATTCAAGATCCCTATCCCCTTCCTTTTATTTCTGACCTTATCGACAAACTCCATGATGCTCAGCTCTTCACTAAGTTTGACGTCTGCTGGGGCTATAACAACATCCATATCCAAGACAGACATTAATGAAAAGCCACCTTCATTACCCATAAGGGGCTTTTTAAACCCACGGTGATGTTCTTCAGTCTGAACAACTCACCTGCTACTTTCCAGTGTTTCATGAACAATTCATTCCATGACATGATTGCTAAAAAATAGCTTGTCATCTACATGGACAACCTCCTCATCTCCTCCCCTGATGCTGACACTCATCAGGAATGCACTGCCCATGTCCTCCAATGGATGATGGACTTAGATCTCCACCTCAAACTGGAGAAATGCACCTTTGCTGTTCCCCAAGTAGAATATCTTGGGATGATTGTTTGTTCTGGTGAGCTTGCCATGGATCCCATTAAACTCGCTGGCATCTCCCAGTGGCCCACTCCCTCTAAAGTCAAGGACATTCATTCTTTCCTTGGCTTTGCTAACTTTTATAGGTGATTTATCCCCAACTACTCCACTATTATCCATCCACTCCTTAACCTCACCAAGAAATCCATAGCTTGGTCTTGGTCCCCTGCTGCCCAGAAAGCCTTTGACTTTCTCAAGGCTATCTTCCTCTCCCAACCAGTCCTACAAATGCTGGATCTCACCCATCCCTTTGCTATTGCCACTGATGCTTCTGCCTATGCATCTGGTGGCATTCTTCTCCAAACTGATGTGAACAGGGACTGGCATCCCTGTTCATATCTCTTCCAGACGTTTTCTGCCACTGAGCGGAATTATGACATCTATGATCAAGAACTCCTTGCAGTCATTCATACCCTCAAAGCCTGGAGGCAATACCTCCTTGGCTCATCTGCTCCTGTTCAGGTTTTTACTGACCATAAAAACCTGACTTATTTTAAATTCCCTCAGAAGCTTAATCAACGACAAGCTCGCTGGCTTCTTGATATTGCTAACTTTGACCTGCAACTTTCTTATATTGCCAGTACTTCCCTTGCTGGGCCAGATGCCCTCTCCTGCCACCCTGACCTTTGTCCTGACACTTTCCAGGATAACCAGGCCATTACTCTCCTTCCTCCTGACCTCTTTGTTAACCTTATCAATGCTAACCTCTCTGCCCATATTAAAATGCATCAACAAGGTAACCCCCTTCACCTCTCCATCCTGCAGAAACAGAATACTTTTGTGGATAAGAAATTCCTCTGCTCCCACATCTTCGATTGGAAGGAAATCAACAGTTTGCTTACTTACTGCAACCACATCTTTATCCCTTCTTCCATTAATCTCTGTCATGCCATTCTCCAACAATGTCATGACCACCCCTCTGCCAGCCACCCTGGTTATCTTAAAACCTGCCAACTTGTCTCTACTGAGTTCTGGTGGCCCAGTCTTACCTCTTTTGTTCAAAACTATGTTGCTGGTTGCCCCGTTTGCCAACAAAACAAGGCGAACACTCATTCCTCTCACTCTGCTCTCTCTCCCATTCACTCCACTGCTACCTGCCCCTTTCAACAGATCTCTTGCGATCTTATCACTGACCTCCCTCCTTTCTTTGACTTTGATGCCTTGCTGGTCATGGTCGATCACAGGCTTATGAAGGGGATAATTCTTTGCCCTACCAAGAAATCTGTCACCGCCAAGGGTATTGCCACCCTCTTTTTCCACAAAGTCTACCTCCAATATGGTCTTTATGACAAGATCATCTCTGATTGAGGCCCTTAGTTTGCCTCAGCCTTTGCTAAGGAGCTTGGAAAACTCCTTGAGTACAATTTATCCCTTTTCACTGCTTATCATCCTCAATCCAATGGTGAAACTAAACAAGTTAACCAGGAAATTGAGACATACATCTGCATCTACTGCAGTTTCAATCCCACCAGATGGGCTGACTCCATCACCCATACTGAATTTGTCCACAATCATTGCCCTCACTCCATCACAGGGCAATTTCCATTCTATCTCATAATGGGATATAAACCCCATGCCCTTCCTTCTATAATTGATGAATCATTGATGCCTGCTGTTGCTGACCACACTGAGGCACTCCTTGCTGCTCATGATAAAGCACTTGCAGCCCATGATCTAGTCCACCAAACTATGGCATCCCATATCTGCTCCACCTTCTCCCCATTTACCAAGGGAGATAAGGTGTGGTTAGAAGCCTGCAATTTGAAACAGGCTATTGTTTATCCCAAACTCTCCCCCAAATGGGAAGGACCCTTCACCATCACAGAAGTCCTTTCCTCTATCACCTATTGCCTTTGCCTTCCATCCACATGGAAAATCCACCCCATTTTTCATGTGTCACTGTTATTGCTCTATTGCAAAAATGACATTCATGGAAAGAACTTCCCTGCTCCTCCCCTGGACCTTATAGAAGGTGAGGAGGAATATGAATTGGAATGGATATTAAAACATCGAGGTCCCCCAGGTAACTGTTAATTCCTGATCTGATGGAAAGGATATTCAGCAGAAGATGACTTCTGGGAACTGGAATGGAACTTGAAATGTTTCAAGTCTGCTTTGAATAAGTATAAACTCCTCCACCCTCACCACTTCCCCTTGTCCACTCCTCTTCATATGAAAACCACTTACCATTCAAAACAACAATGACTTTCACTGTTGACCAAGGATTCCATTCTTGCAACACTCCTCTCAACATGCCATCTCTGTCCACATCCCAACTTCCCATTGTAGATATCTCTGATGAGCCATCACTCATCTCTTCTCCTTCTTCATTTACTAATACCTTTTCATCCCCACTGTCTTCTCTTGCCCCTGAACTTCTTCCAGAGGATTTTGTAGCCTTGCCCCCTGCTATTACCATTGGCTTAGCCATCGTCACACCCATCCCTGTTCTTCCTCTGGCCATTGACACCAAATCTGCTGGAATCCTCAGCATTGATCTGCTGCTCTCTGCCCATGCTCTCTGCCAGGGCACCCCATCCTCCAATTATTCTCATTAGGTCATGACTTTCATCATGGACTTCCATCTTGCTGTCCCCATTGACTCACATCTCGACATGTTCTCCCTGCTCTGGCTTATCTACCAGATCTATATGCAGCTCCTCCATCTTCCCCTCTTGGCCTCTGCTCTCACCCACATCCCTTATGCCTGGGTCTCTCTCACATAGGCCCTCATCACTTCTATCCACCATGAACTTCTGTCTAACATCAAAACCCTTACCTATCAAATACATATGGGTGAGTTTCTTACAGACTTAGATCATTATATGAGAGAACTTGCGGCTGCCTGAGGTTACACCTCTACTACCTCTTCTGCTTTCTCCTCTTCCCTAGATGATAATAAGCTTGCTGCTCTTGAATGTGCTGAAGCCTGGTGGACCAGCCTTTACAGTGACAGTTACCTCCCTCCTTCCCACCCTCACTTTTATAAGGCCTGTTTCCACTGTCACTGCCTGGGCCACATTCATATCAATTGTCCCTCATACCAATGTTCCTACTGCCTCTGTTGGCACTCCAGACATACTCAAGCTCGCTGCCCAGCTCAGTAACATGTCATTAATCCCCTCATCTTCTCCTCCTCTTTTTCCTCACATAGCTCCTCCCGCACCTCCTCTTGCAGTTCCTCCCACTCCTCTTGCCATTCTCACAGATCTCACTGCTCCCAGGGCTCCCACCACCACCCTCCTGCAGCTCTGTTACCCCCTCCACCTTCATATCACACCAATGATGACTTCTGCAATGATGTTATCGATGAGGTTGGCTGGGCCAACATCACTGGCTCCCCCAGACCCTTCTATGATGCCTTTTGAGGTGTCATGAGTCTTCCACCCCTAGCAGGGGGGTAATGTTATGTTTTCTCTTTTCTTTTCTCTTTTTCCTTTTCTCTCATTGTAGATTCTGCTCTTCTCACAGTCTAGCCTAGCCTAGACTGCTCTCTTGTTATGCCCTTTGCCTGGGCCTTCTATCTTTCAATCAGCTGACTCATAATCATTCTATTGCTTTCCATCCATTTCTACACAGATACCTTACTTATCATTCGTTAGCATGATTACTCTTTACATCTCTGCTCCAATCTTACTCATTGTACTATAAAGTAGCATACTTCCTGTTCTCTCTCTCTTCATGCTACTTCTACCTTGTAATCACCTCACAGTTCTTGCATCTCCACTACTCCTTGTACCTACATACTTGGAATCCACTGTTCATGTCCTGGCACTTATTCAGAGGATCATCAGCATCTGATCTCAGCATACCCCTGGGAGTGTAGCTGGTACTTCTAAGGCACAACACTTTGTTTGTCACCTTCCACTTGTCTTGAAGCTTACCATCAGTTTGCTTTATCCTTTTTCTCCACAGCAAGGTCTATGCCTGTCCCTACCCAGGCCTAGTATAACATAAACTGGGTTAGGATTGGATCAGAATGGAGTCAGAGATATGGGATATGACAGAGAACCAGAAAGCATATGCTAATAACAGGGCAGGAGTATATGAGCATAGTAAGTATGAGATAGAGTGAAGACAGATGGCTGAAGTTACATGGGAAGTTAGAAGCTTACTAGATATGAGAATCAAGCACAAGCTGGGTTGGAATTAAATTAAAAGTATGGAATATGACATCTTGTTACTCTCTTATTAATAGTGGGTAAGTGGTCTGATATAAATTTGAAATAAGATCATAGCTAATAATCATGCTTTTTACTACTCTTTTATTAACAGTGAATAAGTGATTTGATATAAATTCTAAACAAGGATTCTACTGATTATTATGCTTTCTGCTACTTCTCCATTAATAGTTTGTAAGTGATCTGATGTAAATTTGAAATGAGAGTCCAACTAATTATTATATTTTCCATTAATTATTCATTAATAGAGTATTAGTGATTTAATATGGATTTGAAATATAATTTGGCTAATTATATATTTTGTTGCTCTTCTATTAATAGAAAGTAAGTAATCTGATGTGAATTTGAAATTACAACCCTGTCAATCACTATGGTCTTCCACTAACAGGCAGTAAATAATCTAATACAAATTTAAAATGATAATTTTGTTAACTACAATATCTTCTACTACTCTTTTATTGATAACTTGTAAGTGGCCCAGTCTGGGCCTAATATAAGAATTCTACTGATTATCATGCCTACTATGATTTCTACATTGAAAGAGAGTAAGTGTTACAGTGGCAATATGGCACACTATGCAAATAAGCTTCTAATTCTAATCTAATATGTGTTATAAATAAACAGTTTGCTAGCAAAAGAGTCACATGACAAGCACATGACCATGAAACTTCTATGCCAAACAAGATCAAACCCTAGAATATGGTTAAGTTGTTAATTTAGAGTTTTCCATTATGATTTGGGCATAGTTTATAGTTGGATCTAGTATCTTAGATAATAGGATCATCTTCTGATCTAATCTCCAATAAATCTGGATCTTGATCTAAATAAGGGTCAGATCTGATTGTGGCAGATCTCTAGATGGGATCTTCTCAGCCTCAAGGCTAAGAGTATGTTCTAATCTCCACTTATCCTGAACTCTAATACTTTTATTCTTACATAGCCTCTTTATATACATCTTTTCTGCATGGCCCATTGGTCATACTCTCAGTCAGCATGCCCTATGCCCTATTCCTTATTTAGTATTACCCTATGCCCCAAAGATGGTCTATGTTTATCTAGAATAGATATAAATAGCTAGTAAAATATAGTACAAGACCTCTAGCCTTAACCACTTGTTGTTATACTGTCTTTGTTCTTACTTCTAGATAGCTCTTGCTAATAACAAGGGTTGTCCCTGGACACTAGTGCAATGGCTTCTCAGATCTTGCTACTCTGAGTTCACACTGCTCTCATTCTATTCAATCCAAATTTGATGCCAAAACTAATGCACCCTCTCAAGGCAGACCATTTAGGGTTAGAAAGAGTCATTTACAGACTGACATCATAACAGTATGGTCTTGGAGTTATGCCAGTATCAATATCAGTTTTGATATAAAGAATAAAAGGGTAAAATGGTAAATGTCTAACTCTAGATAAGATATAGAACTTAGAGGAGAGAAGTACTCTGGGTAGCTAGGCCAGAGGAGCAAAGTCCAAACACTGGATTGCTTATTGAGATGCCTAGATGGCTAAACAAACAAGTGCTCAAAGCTGGGAAGCTTAAAGCTATATAAATGGCCTATTTATACTATCTAGGGTGGTATACAGACCACCAAGCATACCAGAGATAAATATTAATATAGAAACTGGGTATATGGCAAGGGTAGAG
The DNA here is from genome assembly GCA_038089275.1 of Pulveroboletus cf. rosaemariae. NCBI lineage: Eukaryota > Fungi > Basidiomycota > Agaricomycetes > Boletales > Boletaceae > Pulveroboletus > Pulveroboletus cf. rosaemariae. Next base: position 20,546 of record JBBPKN010000039.1, read on the forward strand.
GCTATGACTAAGTGGCCATGCATATTAAGGGTCTAAATGAAAGAAAAGTAACAGAATGAAAAAAAAAACTTCAGGATTAATAGATATAAAGACAGCATCTTAGTCTTAAGGCTGAGATTCCATCTGGATCTTTGCCACAGATCAGATCCATCAATCTAGATCTAGATCCAAGATCCAAGATCAGATGTTATCTAGATACAATCAGAAGATACCATTATCTGAGATCTGCTATTCAATCCTGTGCTAATCCTTTAGTTAAGAAATACTCTGATAAAAACTAACCATAGCCTAGGATTTGGCTCAATCTGGCATAGGAGTCTCACAATCATGTGATGATCACATGACTCTTGTGCATTCAAACTGTCATTTATAATAGTAAGTACCTGTTAAAACTTTCATCCCACTAAAAAGAGACTGTTAAAATCTATACCAAGACAAGTATACTTTTAACCAGTTCCTTTTTGAATAAAACCCTTGATGCTGAAGGAAGGTCAGAACTCTGGAGGGCTCTGGAGGGCTCTGGGGAATCTAGGAAGGGTTTCAATGGTCAAACAGGACTTGGCTTCACCTTATATGATATACCCTTGCACTTCTCTGGTGTTCCAATTTACATAGATGTCAGAGGTGAGTAAGAAGGCTGTCTCTATGCTCAACAGGAGGGACAGGCAGGACAAGGGGAGTCAAGTCTAGTCATGGAGGTGAGGCCTTATAACTGCTTCAAAGATATTGCATAATCTCAAAGGTACTCTGGAGTAACCCAGAGGGTCAGAGTGAGCCCAAGGGCTCAAGCAGAGTAAGGACAATGACAAGAGAGTGTTTCTGTTGTTTTTGTCAATCTTTGTACTGAGGTACAAGATACAAAACTACAGTACTTATACCTTAGTGAGGTAGAACTATCTAGGAGTGTAATGAAATAAGACAAGTGCAAACTCAGAAGTGAAGCAGATGTCTAGATATCTAGGAAACAAATAAAGATGTCAGGGAAGACAATGTTCAATCATGTCAGACTGAAACTAAAGGGTGACAGGATGAAACAGGAGGAAGCAAGGAACAGAAACAGAACAGGAATAGTAACAATGATGGTAATGGTAACTGAGACCAGAAATGGTAATGGAGTTATACTGAGACAGTCTGAAGATAACAAAGGGGAACTAGGGTAGTACTTAACTGGAGCAGAGATAGACTGGAAGCAGAATAGGGTAGAGTGAAAGCAGAAGTCCAGGGAAGCATACATGTGTAGCTGGAGGAGACTGGAATGGTGACAGGAGGCCAGAGTTGCCTAGAGGGGAGTTAGAGGGCTAGAGTAGCTTACTAGGTATGAAGACCAATTGTAAGCCAGATCAGGATAGGGTTAGAGTTGGGTTAGAGATCTGGGATATGACAGTACCATAATATAGATTTAATATAAAAATTCAACTAATCTTTATATTATCTGCTGTTACAGTGTCAATCTCTGAATAACCCATCCTAATCCTAAATGGTCTGCCTTGAGAGGGTGCATTGGTTTTATTGTCAGATTCAGTTGGAATAGAATAAAGGATGATGTAGTGGGCTCAGGGTAGCAAGGTCTGAGGAGCCATCACAATGTTAGGAGGGAGAATGCCTGTATTGGTAAGACACTAGACGATGTACAAGATAACAAAGTGATTAAGGCTGGGAAGCTGAAACCAAGGAACTACTCTGCTATTTATACTAAGTCCATATGTGCATAGACCACCTCCAGGGCATAGGGAAACACTAAATAAGGAAATAGGGTATAGGGTGTGCTTACTAAGAATATGACCAATAGGCCATGTGAATAAGGTGTGTAGAATGAAAAGACTGTGAAGAATGAAAGCCAAAGATCTAGGGTAAGCAGAGATTAGATCATGCCCTTAATTATGAGGCCAAGGAGATCCCATCTGGATCTCTGCCACAGATCAGATCCATCAATCTAGATCAGATGTCATCTAGATCCAATTGGGAGATACCTTCATCTAAGATGCTAGATCCAACCCTATAAGCTATGTCCCAAATTCAAGGGAAAAACTCTGAATAACAACTCAACCATATCCTAGGGTTTGTCCTTTTTTGGCAATAAATTCTCACAGTCATGTGCTTGTCATGTGACTCTTCTGCTAGCAAATGTTACATTTATAACATCTGCTGGCTTTCCATTAATAGAAGGTAATTGGTCTAATATTAATTTCAAGTAAAAACTCCACTAATTACTATTTCTTCTGCCACTTTTCTCTTAAAATATTGTTCTATTTTTAGCTAGTAAACTGAAACACTGTCTTAGTGTTGAACATTCTTTAAAGGCCTAAGGGCACTCTTATCTGTTCTGATCTGAGATATAGCTTTGAACTTAGAGCCACAGAACTAGGCAAAGATGAAAGAGAAGAGGCTAGGAGTATTGGACTTGTTAAAGCAAAGCTCAAGTACATAAGACTGGAAAAATCCCAGCTTGTATCCTGGCCTTTATATATTGTACAAGAATACACACAGACCAGGTAAACTAGACTGGCCCTAAAGTAATGTATAGTAAGCCAATCAATGGCAATAAAGTAGTAAGAACCCTATCAGTAACACATGTTAAACACAAGGTACAACCCTATGATCTAGACCAGTCTAGACTTGTGAAATGTAAAGATATGAAAAGTGTGAAATAGTAAAAAGGTGAAGATGTGAAAGTGTCATGTGATGTGACTTTGTGAAGAGTGAACATAGTGTCAGAAATGCGAAAAATAAAATAAAATAATAATATAAACATTTTATTACTACTATTGAATTTATACACTTATTACTTGATATTTATATAGGATATAAGTTTATTTCACCATGAAATTCTTTATGTTGCTTATATTTATGCTCAATTAAAATTCAGCAAGTAAGATATTCATATAATAGTATAAGAATTCTTTTTATAATTTAAATAGATAGTTAGTTTTTACTCTTAAACTTTATATATAACAAATAATACTCTCTAGATCTTTAACAATCTTTAGTATCTGGTAAAACCACCATCTATTATAATTACACTATATTTTTGCTAAATTGAATATATTTTCAGAGACCTGATCAAACAATAAATACAATATCCATAATATATATATTTACAAAATATATTTATTATACTAATCCCACAGGTACATTAGACCACAAAGACAGTTAAGACACAGAAAGAAGTTCTTCAAAATGGCATTAATAAATTGATTTATACTAAATTTAAATGTTATTTACCTTTATATTAATAGACCTTATTCTATTGCTTCAATACTCCTTTACCCTTGTTCAAAACAGATCTGAGGACCCCTTTTCCTTGGCAGCACAAACATATATAGCATCTGAAATATCCTCTCAGATATTTAAGAAGTTGAATAATCTCCTTGCTAAATACTCTGCTGCTAAAACCAATAAAGAAAAGGCAGAACTTATCATAGGTGTTATTTTACAACACCTTTTAGATAGATAGTGAAGTGACAAAGTCTTTCATGCACTGATTTGACTTTATAGCATAGGTCAAATATTATAACTTGAAAAATCTGTAGTTTTCCTATTTCTAAAATGTAATCTAGCTAAAGACCTTCAAATAAATATTAGATACTGAATGATAAAATAGGTGTACCAGCTAAAGATACATACCAGATTACCTAGACATACTTGTTGAAATAGCAAGCATATGCATAGTCAGAAATGCTGCCTCTGCCATACCTAGCTTGTGTACATGTGGGCTGCAGCAGCACATGTCCAGGTAATGTCTCAGTTTAAGAACCACCCCTTACTACTATCTCATATAAGTATTTCATTCTTTTATTGTTCCACTCTGGCAGCACACTGTCAGAACTTCATCTAATACATTTTACATCATATAATATATCATTTTGTCTATATAATGTATCTTTTTGAGCCCAGAGCACCTCAGTCCATTGTTCTCTACATAACTGAGGTAAGCTTCCAACTTTCATACACTATGTACTTCTACTTACACATACATAGTGCCATTTTAACAGGTACATATAAATGTTAGTCTGTTGTTCTCTACATGACTGAGTGCCATCTTGACAGGTTATGAGCCCCAATTCCTCTGAGCACTAAGAATTTGCATCTCACCACCATGACCACCATTGTGCCCATTTCCACTGATACTCTTTCCAGCAATGTGCCAAAACTTGAGGTCAAAGGCACCAACTGGGCTATTTTTGCTTTCTATTTCTAAGTTTCCATTAAGGCCAAAGAACTATGGGGCCATTTTGATGGTATCCAAGTTAAGCCAAGCTATTTACCCCCAATAACTGCTAATCAACAAGAAGAAGTGAATAAATGGTTAAAGAACAAATAAATGGCCAAGCACCTACTTACTCAGCACATCCCTGACTCCACTGCCTTGTGTGTTCAAAAGCAAACTAGTGTTACCAGGATGTGGGCCAAGATAATAAAGGAGTATACCAAAAAAGGAGCATATGCACAGACAGACCTGTGTTTCCAGTTTCTGGAGTCAAAGCTGACAAAAGGAGGCAACATTCACCAGTTCCTTGATGGATTGCAAATCAAATGGAAAGAATTAGTAGCTGTTGAGGTTGTCATTGATAAAACTGATTACCAGTCCACCATTATAAAATCCCTTCCATATTTGCTTGCAAACTTTGCCTCTAGCCAACTTACAGCAGCTTGTCTTTTTAGCTTTACAAAAACCTTAGATCTGGATACCCTCATCTCAGTTATCACCAAGAAAGTGGAGTGTCAGAAAGCAAAGTACTCATATTACTTTAATAGCAAAGATTGTGACAGAGATAAAGCCATGGCTGTAAATTCATTAGCTCATTTATGTGGACATGGGAAACAGCCACATACCACTACAGGAGAGTAGGGGACTTGGCAGCAAAACCTGCCAAAATGCTGGGAGTGTGGTTCTACCAAATACCTGGCAGTTTTTCACAAGAAGGACAATTTTGACAAGAAACTCACCTCAAAGCACATAGCCAATATCATGAATGAAGATACTAATTTCAAATATGGTGTTTTCAGTATCCTGAACAACTCTACTAATAAACTACCTGTCCCTGGCATATTGCCTGCTCAGTTAAATGATTCAAAGAATAATAAGGACATATCTAATTGATTCTCTATCACTGATGAAGATGTCTTTGAGAATGTCTGGAACTTGGAGGAGGCCCACACACTGCTAGTCAAGGACAAAATGTCTGTTGATTGTGCTATCCCTGATGAAACTCATAAGAACATCACAATAGAGGCATCAGACAAACACACTTACTCCTGCCAGATTGCCCTTTTTGACTCTGGTTCCACATGGCACATCTTTCTATACCACATGCATTTTGAGATCTTTGCCAATATTCCCAATAGGTTATTTACTGCTGCTAATCATCAGCAGTTTGTTGCAACCAGTGTTGGTGACATGATTATCAAGGTACCCAACAGGTATGACTCAACCAAACTAAGACTCACAGAGGTTTTATTCTTACCTGAGGTTGGGTATATGCTAGTATCCATTGGTTGTCTAGATGAGCTTGAGTTCTCTACCACTTTTGCAGAAGGATTCTGCACTATCCAGGGATCAGACAGTGATATGATCAGAAGGATTCCCCATACCTCCAAGAATTTGTACCATGTTATGCATGATCATGACACTGCCACTACTGCTAGTGAAACCATGACAGTCATGGAATTGCACCAATGTTTTGGGCATATAGTCCTCTCCATTGCAAGAATCCTGGTTGACAAAGGACTGGTTAGTGGTTTGAAATTTGACATGATGAAGAATAAAGGTGTTATGAATGTAACAGTTTGCTAGCAGAAGAGTCACATGACAAGCATGTGTTCATGAGACTTTAATGCCAAAACAAGACAAACTCTAGGATATAGTTGAGTTATTTATTCAGAGTCTTTCCCTGGGATTTAGACACAGCTTATGGTTGGATCTAGCATTTTAGATGATAAGGGCATCTTCCAATCTAATCTCCAATGAATCTGGATCTCAATCTAGATGAAGGTCAGATCTGATCTTGGCAGATCTCTAAATGAGATCTCCTTGGCCTTGTGGTTAAGGACATGGTTTAATCTCTGCTAACCCTGAACTCTAACTTCCATTCTACATAGCCTCTCCCTTGATATATACCTCTATCACATGGCCCATTGATCATACTCTCAGTAAGCATACCCTATGACCTACTTCCTTATTTAGTCTTTCCCTTAACCCTGGAGATGGTCTGTGCACATTTGAGCTTAGTATAAATAGCAGAGTAGTTTCTTGATTTTGACTCCTAGTCTTAACCACTTTGTTAATCTTGTACATCATCTAGTACCTTTACAATACAGGCATTCCCTCCTAACATTGTGAGATGGCTCTTTAGGCCTTGCTACCCTAAGTCCATACAATGTCCTCTCATTCTATTCAATCTGAATCCAACACCAAAACTGACACAATTTCTCAAGGCAGACTGTTTAGAATTAGGACAGATTGTTCAGAGATTAACACTGTAACAGAAGGCATCTTCTGCAAGTCATATATCTATGCAAAAGCAACCCAAAAGCCCATTGCAAAGCTTTGTGAGGAGGCATGTGCAGCTTCTGTTGGCACACTTGTATGGTTGGATGTCTGAGGTCTGGCATCTGTTGCAACTCTTGGCAATAGACACTATTATATGACATTTACTGATGATTATTCATGACTTACTTTCCTTTACTCTTTATACCAGAAAAGTCAAACCTTTGAAGCCTACCACTCTTTTGAGGCCTGGCTTGACTGGCAGTTGGCTGCCAAGGTGAAGATGCTTCACTCTGACTGCAGAGAAGAATACCAAGGAAAAGAGTTCATCACTTACCAGCACTATCTGTTATGAACATAACATTCAAATGCACAAGAGTCACATGACAAGCATGTGACCATGAGACTTTATTGCCAAACAAGGATAAACCCTAGGATATGGTTAAGTTGTTATTCAGAGTATTCCCCTGGGATTTGAGCACAGCTTATAATTGAATCTAGTATCTCAGATGATAGCAGCATCTCCCAATTGGATTTCTGATGAATCTGGATCTTGATCTAGATGAGGGTCAGATCTGATCTGTGGCAGATCTCTAAATGGGATCTCCTTAGCCTCATGGTAGAGGGCATGGTTTAATCTCTGCTTACCCTAGACCCTTTACTTCCATTCTACATAGCCTCTCCATTCTATACCCCTTATTCACATGACCCATTGGTCATAACCCTTTACCCTTGCCCTATGCCCTACTTCTATTTATGGTAATGTGCTGGAGAGACTAGGTGGTCTGTGCACCTCTGGCTATAGTATATATAGTAGGTAGTTCCTTGGTTAAGACTCCCCAGCCTTAATCACTTGTTACCCTTGGGACACTTGTTATCTCTATACCAAAACTGTACCACCTCCAATATAGTCCTCTTCTCCCTTGACTTGTGGTAATGGCTTCTCAGGCCTTGCTAGCTTGAGTCCATACACCATTCTTCACTCTATTCAATCTGAATCCAACAATGAAACTAATGCACCTCATCAAGGCAGTCCTGATTAGAGTTAGGACTGGTTGTCCAAAGATTGACACTGTAACACTATCAGGGCACAGTGTAGCATTTCACTGCTCCTAACACTTTCCAGCACAATGGTGTTGCTGAATGGCTAAATCACACAATACTCAAATATATCCATGCCCTCCTGCATGCAAGTGGGTTGCCAAAGTTCCTATGAGGAAAAGCTGCCCAGTATGTTATCTGGCTGAAAAATTGCACCCCTACCAAAGTCCTGGATAGCTTGATGCCATTCAAAGTCACTTTTGGGCAGCCTTTTGATCTCAGCCATGTCCAGGAGTGGGGATCCATGGTCTATGCTAAAACTGCACATAGCAACAAGCTCACCTGAAAGGTTACTAAAGTCCACTGGATGGGTGTTGATAATCAATCCAACAATGCTTACTGTGTCTACTGGCCAGTAAAGCATCTTGTTACTGTTGAATGTACTGTTTATTGGTGCAAGAACCACTGTAACATCAAGGGGAAGGAAGATTTGACTCCACTTGAAGTTGATGTCATGCACATGCCATTACCTAACCACTGGCCCAATACTGCACTGGATATCACCACAGCCCAGCCACTGCCATCAGCTCCACAAGGCACATCTACTATCACTATTCTGAATCCAACATCACCTCCTGATTCAGCCCCTGTTTCCCCATCTTGCTTCCACCATATTCACAAATCCTTTCAACACATCCTTAACATTATTCATGGAAAGGCAGCTGACCCTATGCCATCTTGAGGAGTCCAGCTCCCCATTCCTGTCAACAAAGCACTCACACATGAATCAAAATCTGGCAGTGGCCCTGTGTTAAAACTTTCCATCCTTCTAAAAGAGACTATTAAAACCTATACCAAGACAAGTATACTTTTAACCAGTTCCTTTTTTTTAAATGAAACCCTTAATGCTGGAGGTAGATCAGAACTCCAGGTGCTCCAGAGAATTCTGGGGAAATCTAGAAAGGATTTCAATGGTAGAACAGGACTCAGCTTTACCTTATGGGGTGTACCCTTGCACTTCTCCATTGTCCTGATTTACATGGATGTCGGGGTGGGTGATAAGGCTATCTCTATGCTCAACAGGAGGGACAGGCAGGACAAGGAGAGTCAAGCCTAGTCATGGGGGTAAGGCTTTATAACTCCTTTGAGGATATTGCATAGCCTTGGAGGTATTCCGGAGTAATCCAGAGGGTCAGAGTGAGCCCAAGGGCTCGTGCAGGGTAAGAATGACAACAAGAGAGTTCTGGTGTTTTTGTCAATTTTTGTACTGAGGTACAAGATACAGAACTACAGTACTTATACCTCAGAGAGGCAGAACTATCTAGAAGTGTAATGAAATGAGACAGGTGCAAACTCAGAAGCAAAGCAGATGTCTAGATATCTAGAAAACGAATGGAGATGTCAGAAAGACTATGTTCAATCATGTTAGACTGAAACTGAAGGGTGACAGGATGAAACAGGGGAGAGCAAGGAACAGAAACAAAACAGGAATAGTAACAATGATGGTAATGGTAGCTGACCAGGAACAGTAATGGAGTTATATCAGGACAGTCCAGAAATAATGAAGGGAAACTAGGATAGTACTTAACTGGAGCAGAAATAGACTGGAAGCAGAATGGGCAGAGTGGGAGTGGAAGTCTGGGGGAGCATATAATGCTGAGGAGCAGGAGTGTACATGCATAGCTGGGGAAGACTGGAATGGTGACAGAGGGCCAGAGTTGCCTGGAGGGGAGTCAGAGGGCTGGAGTAGCTTACTAGGTGTGAAGACCAATTGTAAGCTGGGTCAGAATGGGGTCAGAATTCAGGTCAGAGGTCCAGGATATGATACCCTGCTACCTTTGAGGGGGAGGGCATTGCTGAGGAAATTCTTGTGGTGGACACCTATGATAACAATGTCAAACTGGTGCTTGTTTTAAACAATACCATTGCAGCAGCCAATGTCCTTGAACCTGCCTCTCTGGCTGAGGCTCAATGCTATCTGGACTGGCCACTATGGGAGCAAGGAATTCAAGATGAACTTGCTACATTGCACAAAGCCAGTATATGGGATCTTGTTGACCTTCCTCCTAATGTTAATTTAGTAGGCTCTAAATGGGTTTTTCAAGCTAAAAAGGACACTGCAGATCATGTTATATGCTACAAGGCATGCCTCATCATACAAGGCTTTTCACAAGTCCAGATGTTGATTACTTTGATACCTACACTTCTGTCACCAAGCTCACCTCCATTCACACCATCCTTACTTTTGCTACTTACCTTAATCTCAAGCTTATGGACAATGAATGCATTTACATGCATTAACTGCCTGGATATGCAGATGCAGCCCATCCACATTAAGTTTGCCACTTGCACAAGATGCTCTATGGGCTAAAACAGAGTGGATGTCATTGGTATCAAAAGCTAGTGATAATCTTAGCCAAGGCTCTTGGCTTTACACAGTGTGAAGTTAATCAAGCTGTTTTTGTCAAACATGCTAAGACTTCTGTGCTCATTGTAGTTGTGCACATTGATGATTGTACCATCACAGCCTCAACTCTCAACCTTATTCAGGACCTCAAGGCCCAAATCCACCAGCACATTGAGATCACTGATATTAGTGAACTTTATTGGCTTCTGGGGATTGAGGTAACCCATAACCATGATTATCACACCATTTTACTTTCCCAGCATTTCTACCTCAACTCTATTCTCCATTGCTTTGAATTTGATGATCTCAAACCTCTCTACATGCCTATGGATCCTCATATCCAACTCACCACCACTCAGTCATCCTCGACCAGTGCCAAATATGCAGCTATGCAGCACATTCCCCATCATGAGGCTGTTGGTTCTCTTATATATGCAGCACTTGATACCTGACCAGATATCTTGTATGCCATTGCAACTGTTTTGTGTTTTGCCAGCAATCCTGGCATGCTGTATTGAGATGCTGTTTGGTGCATTTACCAGTATCTTATTGGTACAAAAGGCCTGTGCCTTACTTATGGTGGTACAGAGAAAGTGCTCCAGGGCTACACAGACACAGATGGAAGTATGGCAGAAGATCACAAGACTGTGTCTGGATATGCCTTCCTTCTTGATGGCAGAGCCATGTCCTGGGCATCAAAGAAACAGGACATTGTGTCCCTCTTGACTACCAAAAGTGAGTACATCACTGTGACACATGCTGCAAAGAAAGCACTCTGGCTTCACTTCCTTATTAGTGATCTTTTTGGCTACTTCACCAGTTCTCTCACCCTCTTTTCTGATAATCAGTCTGCCATCACCCTTGCAAAAGATCATCAATACCATGCACATACCAAGCACATTGACATCTATTTTCATTTTATCTGCTGGGTAATTGATGATGAGAAAATCTGCCTCATTTTTTGTCCCACTGCCAATATGATTGCTGATACTCTCACCAAAGCCCTTCTGTCTCCCAAAGTCAAGCATTTTGCTGCAGAGCTTGGGCTCTATGTGGTTTGAGGGGGAGTATTGGAATAGCAAGCACATGCATAGCCAGGAATGCTGCCTCTGCTATACCTAGCTTGTGTACATGTGGGCTGCAGCAGCACATGTCCAGGTAATGTCTCAGTTTAAGAACCACCCCTTACTACTGTCTCATATAAGTATTTCATTCTTTTATTGTCCCATTCTGGCAGCATGCTGTCAGAACTTCATCTAGTACATTTTACATCATATGATATATCATTTTGTCTATATAATGTATTTTTTTGAGCCCAGAGCACCTCAGTCCATTGTTCTCTACATGACTGAGGTGAGCTTCCAACTTTCATACACTATATACTCCTACTTACACATACATAGTGCCATCTTGACAGGTATACATAAATGTTAGTCTGTTGTTCTCTACATGACTAAGTGCCATCTTGACAATACTTCCATTGATATGATATTGTAACAAATATATCTTTTAAGTCAAAAACAGATAATAATATTGGAAATGCATCCAGTATGGATTTACTCAGCTTACCATTTGTTCTGTGGTATAGAAAGGTCAAAGAATGACTTTTTTACAAAGTAATGTTTTGGAAGCACATCCTAGAAGTCATACCCAAAATGTTATGGTTTCATGCTTTCCTGGTATTTTTTCTGCTTTTTCTCTTTCCTTTTTTTGCCCTCTTTCCCCTTTTTTTTCACATTTCCCTTTTTTAGTTATCACAGTTGGTGCACATATATTCTGCTTAACTACCATAGTCTGTGCACATGTCATTTGCCTAGATACCATGGTCTGTGTACATAGATCATGAATATATAAGGAGAAAAGAGCATAATGACTAGTCTCTAGTCTACTGCTCTTGATTCCCTAATCGGATCATCCTCAGGGCCTGCTCGACTCCTTACGGTCTCGTCAGTCCAGCTCAGTACTGTCAAACCCGAGCAAGATAGTTGCACATACCAAGGGCTTCAGAACTATTCGCACTCGTATACCGAACCTTATCACAAAACAGGGGATAATGCAACAGGAAGCAAGGATGAACTGGCCTAGAAAATGGACACCTCCATGAATCCGGATGCTAGAAGAGGGTGAATACGTTCGAAAGCGACGACGGATAGGGAGATGTCGTTTCAGTGGGCATTCAACTTTCATCACTTTCATCAAATACAAGATCAATGCCTCGTTCCCTTGCAACTTTAATCGCAGCCGTTTGCTTCCTGTTTACGAATTTCAATATTGACTCTAAAATTTCCCTTTGACCTAGAGCCACAAGATATAAGCAATGTCGCTCACGACTGAAATGTCCTACCCGAGATGTAATGCTCTAACATGACTCTGACTGGTAACCGAATCGCGTCGCTCTGTCGCAGGTCCGACACGGTCTTGATACCGTTCAGTTTCGCCTGAACCATGTCCGACAATACGGCTGCAGTTTCCAAGTCATCCTCAAATTCGTAGCCACATTCCCTGTTTGCGATTATGCCCCGAACTTCCGACCAGAGACCCTCAGCGTTGTGCGCATCCCTACCAATTATCCATTTTCGCGACGTCGCCGAACCACCGACTTGAAGTGTGATCGCGTCGTCCGGATTATCCGGAAGGGAAAAGCCATACCCAAGGATAAGCTCGCCGTTGGACTTCAGTCCATAGTTGTTGAACACCTCGATCAGTCCTTCATGAGATGATCCTGTTTCAAAGTCGGAGTCGAGTTTGGGATGCGCGACAATCGAGACCGTGTTGGAGGTGGTCATATCTTGGTTGGTGTCTTGACAGGAAATGATCCACGAAACGGGTTGTCCACGCTTGTGGTTCAACAAATCGACACCCGGAACAAGTACAGGATTTGTCGATGGAGAGGAAACAAGGGAAGGGTTTGGAGAGAGGATGGACGAGGGAAAGGCGCGAGATGAGAGATGGGTGGAGGCGGTCAAGTATATGTCCCTAGTTGCAACGCACACTTGAACAACGGGTCGCCAGTCTCGAAACACGCTCGACGAACCAGGTGAATGCGTCACCCCATGCAGGGTTGACATCCTGCACGAGGGACTGACATTGTACCCATTCCGCATGCCAATCGCGTTCACGATCCAACGTCGCGCCATAGAGATTTGTACCCCGAAGGAGCTCGCGCTCAGCTGTCGTGAAATGGAGTGAGGTCAAGAGATTCGCGGCAGGGGGAAGACATTGGATGTACGGAAAATGTTGCAACGCCCCAGGGAAGCTAAATGGCATGTCATGAACAAGGGACGGAAAAACGATAAGAGAACGATCCAAGACCTTGGCTCCGAACACAGCTGGTGGAAGGACAGGTATGAACAGATCAGCTGGCGTCCGGACCAAGTGTTGAGTGAGACATGTGCATTGGGGCCCAAGATGGTTTTCAAAGCTTTGGATGACGAGTCTCGGGTAATGATGAGAGAAAACGGACAAGCAACGATGATGGTGTCCTGCCTGAGCCTTGGGGCGAGCACAGATATGCCAAACGGACCTGCCGATAAAAGTCAGATGGCGTCGAATACTCTCCAATTACGAATGAGACCTTCAGACTGGAGCACCACCGATGGATGGAACGATCCTCCGCATGCGGCGAACCAGGACTGAAGGCGGTCCATGGCAAGGTCCAATTGATCCCAGTCGCGCTCGTTTCCCACACTGAAACGCATTGGATCCGCAGTGAACCTCGTTCCTTCAAGTCTATACGGCCCGTCCTCCAGCTCCAGCCATGCCCGCCTCCTCCACAGAACAAAGCTTTCGCGATAATCTCTCTCAGTTTCGCTGGGCCCGGGGCGTGACGGATGATTCCCAGCAGACCCAGTCGACCCAACCTTCGAACCCCTTCTCGCGCTTCTACAATGCCGTCTCGGGCGACTACGTACCCCTCCGTTCCAGCGAGCGCTCTAACGAAGATGAAGCATGGTTCGCATTGTCACGATGGGAGAGGTTCGTCCCGTTTACATCCGGTTCGGAAGCTCGGTGACGAGGACGGCCTGGAGAGAGAAGGCAGGGGGAAAGGGCGAAGGAACTATTGAAATTGCCCTTCGTACACACCCACCCCGTCCCACCGAACCGCCTCTATGAGACCCTCCTGCTGACGCGTATAACTATCGTCTAGATTACTGGGTTTCGGCGCATGCCTCATCGGGGCTTGCGTCTGCTTCTTCTTTGCGTTTCTAGGGCTCCCTTGGCTCCCAATACGCCCTGCCAAGTTTGCGTTAGCGTTCAGGTGCGCGTCTGTGTTTACCTTCCCCAGTCTATTTCGTTCACCTTACCACCTCTTCTCGCTCCGCTCCATCGCTTGTAGCATTGGAAGTCTTCTCGTCATGGTTGGGCAAGTGTCTCACCCTCGCACTCCCTTTTCAGCAACTAACCCCCAACCCCCAACATCTCCCTAGCTTTTCAATACTCATCGGGCCCATAAATCACATCAAACATCTGATCGCTAAAGAGCGACTACTGTTTTCGGCCGTCTACCTTTCCAGCTTGGGACTCACCCTCTACTTTGCGCTCGGAGTAAGCAAACACCAGCCATCGAGTGCACCCTCTTTGCCGTCGTTGACGTTGATGCGAATGTGTGGTCGTTTTCTCCTAGGCACATTCCCAATTGGGCTCGCTGTTGGCAGGCATCGTCCAGGTCGGTTGGCCACTGATTCCTCGTTCTCAGGGTGTTACTGATCCTTTGGTCTGCAGGTCGTCGCTCTGGTGGCATATGTACTTGCATACTTCCCTGGAGGTACACAGACACTCCAGTTCGGTGGACAGGTCGCACTCCGTAGTGCAGGGAGTCTTCTTCCCATCTGACCCTTTCGTTACGAGTTACACATCACACGACACATCTCATGTCCAGGGGAACCCGTCGATGACCGCTTATTTATCCCCTTTTTTTTTTTGGCACCCCGTCTCCATCACGCTATCTCCCTAAACACTCAACACAAGAGGGAAAATTAATTTACGTTGTGCATGCTCAAAAAAGTGGAGCAAACTTGCTCCTTTTTCTTTCCTCGGAATACAAGCATCAGCGAGAAACAAACCCATGCCAAAGAAGACCTATTCCAATAGATCATGCAACCCCACCGTGTCTCTCAACCTCCGGGACATGATCTCAATGTACCCTTGGTATGACTGCCAATCCCGTCCGATCGTCTCAACACTCTGTCGTCATGGGTTCGCGACATCAACCATACGCTACTAGAAAAGAAAACTACTCACGAGATCGAGGCTCGATATCCGCGTCAGCGCACCCAAGAGTCGCTTACCCACTTCGTCTTTAAACGTATGAACATCCAACGCAGGTAATAAACGGGTCGACGCCCTTAAATTCGCAGGTGGCGGTAGAGCCGACCGTGACGAATCCGTCTCGGCATAACTTGCCAGATGTCGCCAAAGTAATAACAGTAGCATTTCCGTCGTACCTGACGATCGTCCATCAGAAAAACCGGAACGACCATGAAAGAGGGAGGAGCGAGACGCCATACCGAGCACTGTCTTGGCCTCGTCTTGAAACTCGTTCTTCAGTCGTTGGTACTCCTGATGGATCAGCGACCGTTTTTGCGCGATATCGAGATCCTGCAAGAACGCTGGATCCGAAACGATGACGACCTGCCAGACAAGTAATTCAGCATATGTGCGCACATCACAGGGGAAAATATTGTCCCCTACCTCCTGGATATTATCCACCCGAGTGTGATCTCGCGAGGACAGCTCCGCCGAGAGATCCGCAATCTGTTTCAACGTCGCCGCGAGATAGTCGCATAGACTATTCAGAGTTTCAATAGCGTCTCCGATGGTCGGAATCGTAGCTAAAAAAAAACAAATGTTGGGTTACGGGAACCATTCCTCCCAGGGCAAAAAAGAGAGAAAGAAAAGAATACCTATAACACGAGGCGGCCTTTCGTCCTGTCGGGGAACCGACAATACGGGAGAGAGGACCAACGTGATCTCGGGTTCGGTAAAGTCGCTTGCAGCACCTAGATACTCGATAACTGCTTTTTGAAGCAAGAGCTCCTGTCGTCGAACTCGAACGTCAAACTTGGTTTCTGATTGGTGTCCTGGCGCAAACATGCCGGCAAGAGCAATCTCACTATCGGTGTGGGGTCGGACAGATTGGCTCCATCGACCGTTGCCAAGACACCGCGCGGCAAGTCCCAGAATAGCGCCATGTATACCTCCAAAGCCCGTGTTCATCGTCAACTGAATTAACAGGGGTCAGTCCGTCTGGCAGTAGAAAAAAAGTCACAAATAAAACTTGCCAACTCCGATTTAGGAACGAGAGGAAGGAGACTGCCGCTGAGCGATACGAGTAGGTGGACCTCTTCAATGTACGATAGCGCCACCTCTTCACTGTCATCTTTGAGCATGATCACGATCGTGTCTCTGTGACTCGACAAAAACTCGAGGGCCTTTGTGGAGTTAAACAGAGTGAGTACACACCCAAACATGAAAATGTCAGAGACCCCACGCACCTGGTTATTTGCCGTCGCGTGCTTCGTACCAAGCAAAGCGAACATAGCTACGACGAGCTGTAAAGCCGGCATGAACAACTGGTGGTATCGCTGGATCGCGGAAGGCAAAAACGAGTCCTGGTCTACGGCGACGTCAGTCGAATCGGCATATCACGATGATAACACCAACACATACCCATAAAAGACTGGTCCTCTTCGGGCCTCGTATCCAAGTACCCACACTGAGACAAGATGGGGAGAACCTGCGCCTCGAGTAGCCGTTCCACGCCCGATCTCGTCTGCGCCATCCGAGTAAATAACGACATCTTCGCTTCATATACGTACAGCGGGTTCAAGTCATCTATAACCAATCAAGTACAGCCTTCAACCAAAAGTACAAGGCAAACAAAAACATACCCGGATCAGGCTTCAACACGCCTTGTAAATCCACCTCTGCCTCTCTCACCCCCCTCACAAAGTTGGACAACACACCGTACCTCACCAGGGACGACAACAACATGTGTGACTTGTCCGCCCGACAAAGGTGAGTGAGAGAATCAAGGAGCATAAACGCAACCGCCTTCCACACCTCCGTTCCATCGATCGCATCGCGAGAAATCGTACTGACCAATCGTTCCATCGTGCCCTTCATCACAGAAAGCGTAGCAGCTTCTAGCGTGGACGTGCGCAGAGTGGGATGGCCACTCGGTGTTGGCGTCGATCGAGCGGACCCTGCTTGACTCTCCACCAGGGCGAGATCGTCCCTCGAAGTAAACCCAGAAACAGACAGCGCCATAGTCCGCTTTCCAAATGTGTCGACGACCACGTCCGTATCGCGATGCACGTCGTCAGTAGAGACAAGGTGCAGATAGTTGATCAAGCACGCATACAAATTCCCGCGAACCAATTCCGAGCGGTTGTTGTCCAAAATACACTCGAGCAAACTCCGAAGAAGTGCATTGAGCCGCTCTGTCGGTAATGAACCTGCCTCAATCTCACCTCCAGCAGACTGAAGCATGAGCTGGTGGCGTCTGTCTTCGCGCAGTTTCGTGATGGTAGACAGGATGGCTTCGGAGAGTAAGACAGCCGTCGCTTCTTGAACATCGGAGCGCACGATTCCAGGAAGGACGTGAAGCAGGTCAAAGAGCATGTTTTCACGTCGATCGTGTGGGAGTCGATGAAAGCACTTTGTGAGCGTCATGTCAAGTAGTCGACGCCATGCCTCGTAGCCAGTAGCAACCGCATATAAAATTTCCCTTCTGTGATTCTCGATCGCACAGCTCTCCAAGATGTATGCTGTTTCCGCGTTAAGTTTTTCTGCTTCAACTGTTGTCGTGATACGACTTTTGGAGTGCAACGTCCGGCAGGCGGACGTCAGGAGCGATATGAGTGCCGAGTGATCGACCACCTCGCATCCCGTTGCGTCCACACGAACGCATGCGTGCAAATTAAGCGATCCCAGATACTCCAGGTCGACAGGGGTGGTGGTGAGTGAGTCCGACCAATCGAAACTCAATGACTGGATAAACTCGATGACCCGTAGATGAGACTGGCCCAATTCTCTAAACGGTTGCAACGACGCCCCTCCTTCATCCTCCGAGTCAAAGTCCCCGACGTCTTGCATATTTTCTATACCGAACAGGATCTGCAAGATCTCTAGCACGCCTTTGTGGTGCCCCTTGCTTGTCAATACGTGTAGATCCAGCGCTGCGAGATCCAATATTCGAGAGCGCAAGTCTATGAACGCGCGAAGCGTCGCCACGCTCGTCAATACACGAGACCCGTCGTGGTACACGACCTCTATGAACGGTCCTTGGGATACCTCCGGGACTTTTGACGGAATTACCGCAAGATGGCGCGCAAAGAAATCTTCCCTCGTGTGCAGGTACCGCATTGTTGCATCCGATGTACGAGGGTGCACGCAGAGTTGGTGAATCACACGATAACACCGCTCGCTCAGCGCAGGAAGAACATTGAAAAGCGGCTCTGCATGCATCGCCACCTTTCGCAGTCGTTCTGTGTCCTTGCCCTTCGCTCTCATCCGTGGCACGCCCATATTAACAAGATCGAGGATGACATGTGCACACGTCCGGCGCGCGCCAATCGCATGCGGGTCCTGAATCTGATGCCCGCTCTCTGCACCTCCAAACAACAGGAAATGACCAATATTGGGATATGCTGTTCCATGCTCTGTGTTGCGGATGAGGAGATCCAGAATTGCAACCCTGACAGCTTGATCTAGTGGTTCTTGTGCCTCTCTGTCTGCGGCACCGGCCCCAGTCATTCGCTCCGCGCTAGTTTCAGCGGCATCGACATCATCCAAGGACTCGACCTCTAGCAACTGCCTGAACCCAGTGAGAATCCGTTCGGAATCAGGACTACGCTCAATGGCTGTGAGGAGACTCGTGACAGACGTTGAAGAAGAGAGCCGAGAGATGATCTTGATAGCAAGGAGGACAAGTTCCGGGTATGCTGGATAGACAACATACGCCGCAATCGCAGGGATATACTTGGTCCCGTACGCCAACGCTTGGTCGAACCGCGTGTAGAACGACCTCGAACGAACAATTCCCACGAAGGGCGCACTGTCAAACTCGGAAAGGATAGGGACCAGTACGTCGAGGAAGACGTCCTGAATCTCGAGCACTCGGTGAATGATACGGAGGACACGAACGATTGTCAATAAGAAGTGAGGCTCTTCAGAGGGGAGATCGCGCTCGAAACCTTCTATACCGTCGACGATGTAGGAAAGAATAGTGGATTGGAGAGGAGAGTTCGTGAGGAGGCGAGTGAGTATCTCGAAACCAGGATGGGTTAGGAGCGGGATGACGGTCTCTCGTTTAAGTGACCTGTGATAAGATCCGACGAGGTTCTCTATCTCCCAGCCTGCCAGGGCACGCTCGACAAACTTGAGGCATAGATCATTCATTCTCCATCTCTCCGAGTGTCGCGCATATTCCCGGCGAGGTAATCCTGCAAATACATTATCCACCACGAAACCGACGTAGGGGCCGATGCCAAGCAGGCGATAGGGCTGGCCCAGGGATTCGGGAATCGTATTAAGTGGCTCCGCATCCGCTAGCAGACTTCGCGGGGAAAGCCTCTTTGGCGTGTGCAACAGTGTAGCCAGCAGATTCAGGAATGGGATGGTAGCTGGATACAACTTGTATACCGCCTCCACTTCGTCCAATTCCACTTCTACTCCCTTGACGGGTGGCAAGACAGCACCCGCGCCGACTGACCGCCCAGATACGGACGCACGTACGTTGATCACCTCCACTCTCTCCATCAGCGTCCATATACTCTTGCAAATATCCACACCAGCGACACCCGCCCCGGGTTCGCAAAAAGCAGCGAGAGCATCGAATATAGCCCCTTTCAATTCAAGAGGGATAGCCAGAGGAACGAGCGACACAAGAGTCGGGATAGCACGAAACTGAGTGTTTGAAGAAATGGCAAGGCGCACTGCGACGGAGTTTGTGGCCACAGTGGAGAGGAGGCGAAGGAAGGATTGAGCGAGAAGTACGTCCTTTGGTCCAATGGGAGCATGTTGAAGAGGTTGCTGAGTGGATGGAGGGAGAGGTTGTGAAGCAGCCAGAGAACCAAATCCGCCGAACGAAACGGCAAGGGACTGCTGAGGAGGTTGGTTCGCACGGGAAGCCGGGGAAGGGGAGGCCCAGGACTCGAGAAGGGCAAAGATCATGGACCATGAAATGGAGGGTCCAGCATTATACGAACCAGTAGAGTTCGGTAGACTGCTGCCTGGTATCACTTCCCCGCCACCTCGAACGAGGAAGTTGTATGCGAGCTCACTGCATTGCTGGCCCTTTGCAAGGCCTGAAAGCATATCATACAACGCCATCGTCATATTCATATCACGGACTTGGGTAGACCACACGGCCCACTGCAAGAAGGACGGTAGTTTGCCCGCAGACATCTCTGTGATTTCCAAATACGACAAACTGTCGGTCTCGCCAAGTGGTGTCGCACCCCAGAACTGTAGCGCACGCTCGGGTGGGAGAGACGTGTAGAGGATGCCAATGAGCGAATACAGTATGGCGATATCGTTCCGTGGTGCAGGTTGACTTTCACTTTCACCACTGACAGGGGCAGCAGACCTAAACATCCTAGACCGGTCCGTCCGAACGCTTGCAAGCACATCTTCTTGCCTCTGCTTGATCTTGCGCAACTCGGAGCTGGCATACGTGAGTAGAGACCTGATTAGCACGTCGCACATATCGAGGACCGGAAGCTTGAATTCGTCAGCGAGCGGCTCCTTTTGCTGTTGCTCCTGTTGGTCAGGAAGAGGTTGGACAAACTGTGCGAACGAGGTTATAGGCGATGTGTGCATGCGTTTCTGGAGCTGAATGAGCGTGGCAGCGAGGTATATGAATGCATCACCCTGAACGGCATTCCATATCTGAGATTCGAGCTCTTCAGTCTTGAACCCTTCTTGATTCTCGAGGGAAGAGTCGCGATATCTGGTCTCTGTCATGAAGAGCGTCCATTTGAGTAGTACAGTTGCCTTCAAGCCAGGTTCTCTCCAGTTTGCGGTGGGCGAAAGTTGTCGTTTCATATATGCGATGGTGCCCTTGTCGAGGGCAAGGCTTTTGCGGACTCTACCGGCGAAGGAATGAGAGTCTGCTGGGTCGAATGCAGCAAGGGTGGCAGCGAGAATATAAAACGTCATGGAATCGTTTGAATTGACCGCGAGCCAGTCTATCGACTTTTGTACCTCGTTCGGGGAGAAATACCCTAGAAGGGCGATTTGGTAATAGACCATGGACAGACACCGTCGTTCATACTTGAGTGAGTCGCAGCGTGCGTGTAGGATGTCGTAACCCAGAGAGGGTTGTGAACCTTGAATGGCATGAGACCAACGCCATGGTGGACGAAAAGATTTACGTACATATGCCAGACGGGGGAACAGTGTTGCTCTGCGCGTTCTGTTTCGCAATCTGGGCGTGTGTGATGGCCGTTCGTAGCGACTCGATCTCCTTGAAGATACGAGAAGCGAGAGAGGCATCGGGGCCGGCCGACCTTGTTGAGGGGACAAGCTCCTGCCTGACGAAAGCCTCGAGACGGAGATAGAGCCTGGGTGGATCTGGCAGCTGTGCGAGTGCGGCAGCCTCGAAGAGGTAACGCAAGCAATCGACGAGATGGCGGCGGCGCTGATGGAACTCGACGACGGTCGCCTCGATCAAGTTGGGCGGGCTGATGTTCGGGTTGTCGGACATGGTAGCATGGAGTATGCTGGCGATGTACTTTTCGGAGCATTTGAGTTGCTGAGCGAGGAACGTGGCCTGTTGGGCAAAGTCGGCATTGACGGCGAGAGACCTGCCCTGTGTCGTGATCTTTCCTGCGCAGGGGGGTGAGCGTCTGGATGGGGTGGTGCAAAAGGGACGAACACGGACCAGACTGGAGTTCGCGTTGTTCCTGGGGTGAGGGCTGGCCGACGTCCAAGAGGTCGCGGAGACGGGACTTGTGCAGGATGAGGTCGTCGAATAGGTCCTGCTCGCCGTATGCGCGTGCATTGAGCGTCGTGGCGAGGGCGGACCTGAGCGCGGCGATGGACTCCATCGTGAGCGTCGAGGTGAAAGTGGCCACTGCGCGTGTCGCGTGCGTGCGTGTGTGAGAATTCGGTCAGTGCTGGTCGTCCCCGGTGAGGTCGCGACTCGTTGTGCCAGCCGACTCCCCCGCTCCTAACAGACGACAGATGACGGAGACGACAGAGATTTTGTACAGACAGTATGTAGGCGAATCAGACTTGCCCCACATCATGTCCCTCGTACAGAGTGAACTCAGTGAGCCGTATGTCATCTACACTTATCGTTACTTTCTACATCAATGGTGCGTCCCACCCCCTCCCCCTCCCCCCTCCTCGCTGACGTGCTTCCCTTCCAGGCCCCAGCTTGCATTCCTCGTGCGTTCCCCGTCGCTCACCCCGTGTCTGCTTACCGGACCCGTTCCTGCAGGCTGTCCCCGCGGGCTCGTCGGTCCCGATAGGCGTTATCGTGTGCAAGCAGAGCACACACAAATACGTCTCTAACAGAGGCTACATCGCCATGCTCAGCGTCAACAAGAACTGGCGCAAACGCGGCGTCGGTGAGCCCCGCTCTCTTTCTTCCCGCCCCCTCCCGCCACTGACCCCACGCACCCACAACCCTCGCAACTCACGTGATTCGACCCCGCAGCCAGCACGCTCGTCCGTCGCTCAGTCGACGCCATGAAACGAGACAGAGTGACCGAGGTATGTCCCCCCCCTCCTCCTCGACAGACCGCTCCCCCACCTCACCCCCCACCAGGTCGTCCTCGAAACCGAGTTCGACAACATCCCCGCACTCTCCCTCTACGAATCCCTCGGCTTCATCCGTGAAAAACGGCTGTACCGGTTCTACCTCAACGGAAAGGACGCCTTCCGTCTCGTCCTCGCCGTTCCTCCCGATCCAGACCAACCCTCGCCCCGCCCCAGGTACCTCCCCCCACGAAGTCCCCCCCCCCCCCCCCCCCCCCCCCCCGACCCCACCCCCCACCGCAAACAGCTTCGCCCCCACCGACCACCCGCCTTTTCCCCCCTCGCTCCGTTCGTATCATACCCGTCCTTCGCTCACGCAGCCACCACATGCGTCATGCTCTGTATACATTACTACTACGTCCCCCGTACGGTTTACAGCATGATACACACATATCCCCTGTAATCCCATGCCACGTCTCTACCCATACCTGCTTGACTAGTCCTGTTCACTCCTAGATTCCTTCCCGATCTTGGTTCCTCGTGTCGCATTCCAAAAGTCGCTCCTTGTTAGCATGTACACTACATGTAGAGATGTTCCTCAGCCGTACCATCATGTCTGCAAGCTGCAAGTGCATTCACACGTCCGTTGCACAAGACACCATGATGCTCGACCGCCTGATAAGCTTCGTCTACCCAATCACTTGGTAAACCACTCTAAAGTCTATCAACGTGCAGCGCATGTCCAAATAGGTCGCTCTAATTTATCCTACCCGATACACCATTATCTAGCCTCATCAGGGGAACATGGCATAGAGCAAAGGATATAATGACGATGAGTTGTTTGTTACTTGACACATTCCTCACAGCTCATCGTGATCGTACAAAGGTTCGTCATCGTCAACAGGTTCATCCGCCCCCGAAGATGCATAAAGCTTGCTCGTAATGGGGCTGACAACACTCTGAATCTCTGCCAACTTCTCCTCCAGCTCGTCCGTGGACGCCGACTGACCATTTTCATCAATCCAGTCTGTCGTCTCCTTGATGACCGAGAGCAGTGTCTTCTTGTCATCGTCCGCAAGCTTACCACCAAGCCCAGTTTCATCCGCGAGCTGCGACTTGAGGCCAAAGACAAAGGAAGACAACGAATTCAGCGATTCGATACGCTTGCGGTTTGCTTCGTCCTCAGAGGCGAATTCCTCAGCCTCACGAACCATCCGCTCAATGTCCTCCTTCGAAAGACGTCCTTTTTCGTTCGTGATAGTAATCGACTCCGACTTGCCACTAGCGTGAAAATCAGTCACACGACCCATCAAAACCTGACATGATACCCACGTTCCCTTGTCCGCAGCACCGACCTTCATTATCCCATTGGCGTCAATCTCGAATGTCACCTCAATCTGGGGGACACCACGTGGTGCAGGAGGAATACTAGAAAGCTCAAATTTCCCAAGGAGGTTGTTGTCCTTGGTCAACGCCCGCTCACCCTCGTACACTTGGATAAGCACGGTTGGCTGATTGTCTGCAGCCGTCGAGAAGCTGTCATCCAATCGATCAGCCAACTAACCCAACAGTTCAAAACCAAGTCCACATACATCTGAGACTTGCGAGTAGGAATGACGGTATTACGGGGAATGAGCTTGGTGAAAACTCCACCGGTGGTCTCAATACCCAGAGTAAGCGGGCAAACATCCACAAGGACAACATCCTCAGTGCCTTGTTCACCGGAAAGGATACCACCCTGCACAGCAGCGCCATAGGCAACAGCTTCATCAGGGTTAATTCCCTTGGAAGGCTCCTTGCCGTTGAAGTACTCTTTCAAGAGCTGTTGAACCATGGGAATACGAGTAGAACCACCGACAAGAACGACCTGAAACCTCCAAATAAGCACTGCAGAAATGGAACATACCAAGATTACGCACCTCATCGACGTCTTCCTTCTTGACACCAGCATCCTTGAGAACTTGCTCGACGGGCTTCATAGTCTTGCGGAAAAGATCCATGTTGAGCTCCTCAAACTTGGCCCTCGTGAGGGTCTCGGAAAAGTCGTTACCATCCTCAAAAGACTCTATTTCGATGCGAGTCGACTGTTGACTCGACAAAGTTCGCTTGGCCTTTTCAACCTCACGCTTCAGCTTGCCCATAGCGCGCAAGTTGCTGGAGACGTCAGTACCCGTCTTCTTCTTGTACAGCTTGACAAAATAGTCGATAACCCGGTTGTCAAAGTCTTCACCTCCAAGGTGAGTGTCACCAGCAGTTGCAAGGACCTCAAAGACGCCGTCATCGATGGAGAGAAGGGAAACATCAAAAGTGCCACCACCGAGGTCATACACGATGATTTGAGATTCGCCACTTTTCTTGTTAAGACCATAGGCGATAGCGGCGGCAGTGGGTTCATTGATAATACGGAGCACCTGAAGACCTGCAATAGTACCAGCATCTTTGGTTGCCTGACGCTGAGCGTCATTGAAATCTGATGCGATCCATTAGGTAATTAATTTTTGAACCACTCGTAGGATGCTCACAGGCAGGGACGGTGACGACAGCATGGGTGACCTTCTCACCGAGGTATGCTTCCGCAGTTTCCTTCATCTTGGTCAAAATCATGGCACTGATTTCCTCGGGCGTCTGCACAAGACAGCTAAGTCGTCCTAGGTGCAGCGAGTGACAGAAAAACTCACGAATTCACGTGTTTCGCTTTTGTAGGCGACCTGAATGGCTGGCTTCCCGTTACTGTCGACGACGCCGAAGGGCCAGTGTTTGATATCCCGCTTGAGTTCATTGTCCTCCATTTTACGACCAATGAGACGTTTAGCATCAAACACAGTGTTTTTGGGGTTAGAGTGGAAAGCATTCTTGGCAGAGTCTCCGACGCTGGGGACGATTAACAGGGCTAGAAGGTGGGTACAGTGCGAGGACATACAGTCGTTCATCGTCAGTGAAGCTGACCCATGAAGGTGTTATTCGGTGGCCCTGGTCGTTGGCAATGATTTCCACACGACCACCACGTTGAACACTATCCAAACAGTAAGCGAGGATAGCGCTGGTCAAGTCAGCCGACTCACCCGACACATGAATAACTGAATGGGTAGATGGTTGGTTAGTGAACAGATCGGAAACGAATGGAATGCATACGTAGTTCCGAGATCTACCGAGGCAGTTTAGTAAACATGGTCGCAAAAAATATGCAAAGTAGCTGTACATACCAATGCCAATGACGGTTCCATACTCGCTCTTCTTCGCGGTGTCCTGCGCGGAGACGGCAGGGCACAGACAAATGAGTGCGAGGAAGGCGAAAAGGATAAGAGAAAGTGAGGACGCCAAGTGGCGTGACTTTGCGCGTGATGGACGATGATGTGGGCTGGTCATCGCTATGGGCGACGTCGAGACGATGAAGGCTGGTAGAGAGAAGCGTTGTTTATATTATTCGTCGGTTTTCTGGCCACGTACGGCGAGTGTGTGTGGACACGTCAACACTTTCCACGGTCAGGTGACCAGCAGCCAACTGTACCCTCTCGTCGTGCCAGTGCGCGTATGCAAATACGGTTGTAACGACGTTCTCCAGCACAGACTGGCACTTGAGTCGACGTGTCAAGAACATCTCCTCGACCTGTCTCAGCGTAGGCCCACAGGTGGGGGAGTCGTGCTCGTGACGTACTGCCTGGTGCCCTATGTGGACGCTCCTGCTACCGTTTCCGCACGCCCTCGTCTGTTACGATTTCACGTTTAGCCCCAAGGAGGTTCTCACAGACTCACGGATCGCTGCGAACGTTCTCAAGTGTTGAACATGCGCTGACTCCCTAAGGGAACGACAAACTATTTTTTTCTTTTTTAGTGACCGGTTTGTCGCACGACCGCTAGCACCCTCCACCAACGACGTTCCCGCTCGCTGACCGCCCGGATGGCCGGCTCCATTGCCACCATCACCCAATATCAGGGCCCGATATCACCGCGAGCAGAGCACACAGCTGACCGCCCGCATTCATGACACATACATGTCCGCTTTTCAGTGGGGATATTCTTATCATCCCCCCCGGGGTTGATTTTCTACCCGTGTGCTCCCTTAGTAGCGCCGTATAAGCGATGGTACGTTATCCCATCGATACCGCACCCTTTTTTGGGCCGTTCTCGTACCATCCCTTGCGTTCTCCACACCGTTCAATCCTACGGCCATGACCAACAGACTGGGCATCGCCATAGCTGACGAGCGGCTCCTCGCTGAGCTCGGATATAAACAGGAATTCAAGAGAGCTTTCAACCCCCTAGAGGTAATCAGTTCGTTCCGTCTGCTACACGCTACTCAGTCGCACCCACAGCTTTTTGGAGTTGCATTCAGTATCATTGGTTTGCTTCCGTCAATAGCGTAAGTAACCGAAGCACACCACACGACCCTGCTCACCTCAATGACGACACGCAGTTCTGTCCTTGCTTATTCCCTTCCAAATGGTGGTCCTTCTGCCATGGTATGGGGTGTGCGTACGACCTTCCTTTCCTTTTCTCTCCTCAGTATGCTAATTCGCTCTGATCCACACCCACTTCTCTGCAGTGGGCAGTCGCAAGTATTTTTATCCTTTGCGTCGGAATGTCCATGGCAGAGCTTGGTTCCGCAGCACCTACTTCCGGTGGCGTAAGTCACAATACAGTACATTCTCCGACCCAAGAAGATAATTGATATGCGACATAGCTCTACTTTTGGACCCACTCCCTGTCATCCCCTCGCTACCGAAATCTTCTCTCCTGGATTGTTGGTTGTACGTTCAAACTGTGGATGCCCTTTGCAGTCAACTTACCATTTCGTCAGATGCGAATACAATAGGGTCCATTGCGTCAGCTGGTGGGTTGTCTATCTCATACTGGGTGGTTTCGGCTGATCGCGACACTGTTTCATGTCGTGCTGTATGTTACCGTCAGCCTCCATCGACTGGGGTTGCGCCGTCCAGATTGCTGCAGCAGTCAACATCGGCAACCAGAACTTTGTTCCCACCGAGAAGGAGATCTTGTGCGTTGTCATTCCTATAAACTTCGTATATCCTTCTTGTTTGCTTCCCTTCTGCTTCTCGAGTTATTGACACCTATGCAGTGGGATCTATGTGGCAATAGTCTTCTCTCATGCCCTCGTCTGTTCTCTTGGAACTATCGTTCTCGCAAGACTGCAAAATGTCTACATCATTCTCAATTTCTGGTGAGTGTCTCAATTCGAGTATCAGGTAGCAGTCTGTCTAGTACCTTATGCTTCCTTGCCTCTTCTGTCCTGACCATCATCGTAAGACCTCCTTCCAAGACCTGAGTACTGATCTACGCTTTCAGCCTTTGCTTCGTGATCATCGTCGGTCTTCCAGCTGCAACCCCAAAGGAATACATGAATAGTGCCAGCTTCGCCTTGGGGAACTTCTCTAACGGTTTGTCCTCTTTGTTAGGTCTTACTATCTATTTAATTCTGGTTGCTTAGTCAATGGCTGGCCGAACGGTTATGCGTTTTTCCTCTCCTTCCTTGCTCCTCTCTGGACGATTGGTGTGTTCTTCACCCTTATCCGTTCCTCTCCACAGACAGCATATACCGATGGTAGTAACCGAATTGTTTAGGTTCATTTGACTCTAGTGTGCACATCAGTGAGGAAGCCTCGAATGCAGCGACTGCCGTACCATGGGCAATAGTAGGTAATCTGTCTACTTTTCGCAGCCTGAACTAATTCGTGCAGGTCGGTGCAATTGGTATCTCTGGTGTACTTGGTTGGGGTAAGTATTTCGCATCCGAGGGCAACTATTCGCGTGCTGATGGTGAAGAATATAGCCATCAACGTCTCTCTCGCGTTTTGCATGGGAGCCGACCTTGCAAGCCTTGTAAACAGTGCTCAGCCTATGGCACAGATCCTTTTTAACAGCTTTGGACAAAAAGGTACTCTAGCTGTATGGTCATTCATCATCGTCGGACAGTGCGTGCCCGTTAGACCATTTACATCTCTTATACTTATCTCGAGACCAGATATATGATGGGATCTAGTATGGTAAATCCTTCCCCGCTATTTGTGATGTAATTTGCACTCTGACACCTTGTTCTAGGTCCTTGCTGCATCGCGCCAATCCTTCGCATTCGCTCGTGATGGTGCTCTTCCGCTTTCAAGTATCCTGTACCGCATGAACAGTTTTACGGGCACACCAGTGAATACTGTCTGGTTTGTCGCTACGGCTGCTGTCCTCCTAGGTCTTCTTTCGTTCGCGGGCTCTCAAGCTATCAGTGCTGTCTTTTCACTTTCTGTCACTGGACTCTATGTGGCCTATTCCATCCCAATCGCAGCGAGGTTCATTTTCAAGAACGACTTCAAGCCTGGACCATTCAACCTCGGTATATTCGTTAGTCTCCCTTCCCGAGTTGCACATGGCAGAGGATGAAGCTGATCGCACGCCCTTGCAGAGTCTTCCGGTCGCCATTATCGCCGTCAGCTTCATGGCGTTTATGGACATCGTCTTCTTCTTTCCTTCCACGCCACAGACGAGCACAACGAACATGAACTACACCGTCGTCGTTTTAGGCGGTATCCTGTTACTCTCGCTTATCTGGTACTATTTCCCCGTGTACGGCGGCGTGCACTGGTTCACCGGACCCATACCGAACGTGGGTGACGGTGACGTTGCAGTGGATACCAGTACGGATATCTGGATAGATAAGGTGGGAGCGACCATGGAAAGCACGGTGAAATTATAATATGCCCGATATCAATCGCATCGCATCGTCTACATGCCTCCTTGTTCTGTTCCCCTTGATACGGTTGATCTATGGGCGTGACGCGTACGCGGCGCCTTTGGCTTCGGTGCAAAGATTTCACTCTGACGGATGACGTTACCCTTGGCTCTTGGGCTCAATTATCCACTCCGTTGCGAATAGTGATGCCCGACACTATCCCCCAGCCTAACAAAAAAAGTCCCAAAGTACGTGATAATGAACAGTAGACGAGCCTACGGTCGCACGTCCAAAGCGTGGGTGAGCGGGAGCCGACACGGTCGCGTGCGCAGTGCTTTCCTTCAAGGCGACGTCAGAATGCTCGGATACGGTTGCGCATTTTTAGAGACCGTGACGTGAGGTCGTTCACAAGCCCCCCTTCCTTGGATACACGCGGAAATATCGGAGCCGGCACTTTGACCCTCGAAGTAGGCACCCTGTAAGAAGCCTGATTGCGGGAGAAGAGGGAACAAAGAAGAGGCACATCAGTAAGACAAGGGCGGAAGAACGAGAGCGACAGCGCCGGAGAGAAAAACCCCCCGACTTGGATCAGAAATGACGCACCATAGTACGGCACGCTGGTAGCTTCGCCCGCGAACCAGAGGTGGTCGCCAACGGTTGCTGCCAAGTTTACCGAGTGGGAGGGGACGTAAGACGGTCCCCAGTTCGAGTACGAGCCTCGGAACAGCTTGTTTGAGTGCCAGCTCGGGAAGAAGATGGCGACGGGTTGAGGAACCTTGATGTTGGGAAACATGGTTTGGAGAACTGCAACAACTTCCGCTTGGACTTGGGCAGGAGTGAGTTGTTCGACGTAAAGAGACCATTCGCCCTGGGAGATGTCATGAGTCCAAGTAGTCGCTTCGTGAGCTCAGAGTTCACGTACGGTCACCGTGACAAAGACGACGCCAGATTCTGGGAAGAATCCGACGTGGTCTAGGCTCTGCCAGACAGGATACTTTCCTCTTTGCTTGGCTGCATACAATCCCATCTAGCAGTGGCATAGATGAAAATGTACTGTTACAACATGGTTAAAAGCTTACTTCCGTTGGGAACCAGAAGTTCTTGTCGAATTGAAGGAAAACCTTTGTGTATGTAGCCTGGGGCACGGTGAGCATCAAGATCTTATCGCAACTTCCGACTGACCATCGAAATGGTGTTAATGGCCTCGACTTTCCAATCGGGTAAGGGAGGCTGGAAGACAACATCACTGTTTTGTAAAACTCCAATGCTGAACGTGCACAGAACATGATCAGCAGTGATCGTCAGGCCACTGGTCGTGTGCACCGTGACGTTGTTGTTGTTATACTCGATGCGGTCGACGGTCTCATTATAAATTACCTGTTGTGGCTGTAGAAATTCTGCTGCTTCCGCCTGGACAATGTACGCGAATCCTCGTTGATCGATACACATCTGGTTGATACCAGAAAACCCTCCATATCCAGGGACGTAGGTGAAATTATTGTTCTATCAAAGGTAAGGGTAAAACTCAAACCATGTCAATCAGCGCTCACCCAAGCGGAAGCGAGCCACGAGGTTTCTGAGAGTGGCTGAAGATAGTTCAGACCGGGGTTCAAAGTTTGCAACAGATTTGCATACCTGAGCAACTGCATCGAATTGGTAACCAATCAAAATAATTAGCCCTCATTACCACAGAGAGCAAGACATGACTTGCATTCCTGAGAAACGAATCAGCCCTGTCTATGTACATGGGAGCCATTGCTTACAAAATCAACCTGGTAGTAGTCGCTAGCGACTTCTTGCGGTGTTGTTGAGCTGATACCCATGATACCATATGCCGTTCCCAGGCTCATATCAACTTCACCTTCCTCCAGCCGCGGGCCTAGTGCGTAGTGAGTGAGGAATGTCTGAGACAGAAGGAAATCCGATATTCGTACCTGCATCGACTGTGGCCTGGGCAAAATTATTGACCGCACTGTTGAACACGTCTGTGTAGTCGTTGTAACCACTGTCGTCGTAGGTGGCTAGAGTATATGAGCATGTCGTACGCATCCTCAAAGATGGAATAGTATCCATACTTATGCTTCCGTATACGTCATTGAAGGCGGTCGTGAGGTTGTGTTTGAGCGCCAATTTCCAGATAGGATTTGCAGTGCCATTGTCTTGCTGTGTTCCCTGGACCCAGTTTGGACCCGCCTCGACGACAACTTGTCTGCCAAGCACACCGAACGTCTTGGAACTCATGCGGCCACCCAGCTCGGTCTGTGCATCGAGGACAATGAAGTCCTTAATGCCCTGCTCGTGAAGCGTTCGAGCCGCAATGATACCCGTCATGCCACCGCCAAGGATAAGAACGGCAGTATGGCTGGGTACTGTTGTATTTGCATTTTGGGCAGATACGCCTGAAAAGATAGGCAATAGTCCAAGCGAAGCAAAGCGGGACAACACTCTAGAGAGAAACATATCAGAACGATCGGGAAGGAACCCTGGAGGCAACAGAAGAACGACAGATTAGCCGAACCTCGGAGTTCCGGTTTAACGGGCTGATGTCACCTTGATCTCTTTTCAAACCTGGCAGTTCACAGGAGCATGGGTGCCTTGGATGAATGCTCAAGTGCCCGTTTGACGGGCCCAGCACCCTATCTATGGCTCAGTGGCTCAGTGGACCATGACAAATGATACTGGATGGCTAGCCAGTTACGAACATACCAGTGTGCCGTATGCTGTTAGTATGCACTTATGTGGGTGAAACTCCGTCCTCGCGAGTCAGTTATTATTGTGGGATCAGTCACCCGAAGAAGGGCATAGAATATGATTCCAGGATGGCTCGATCCGTAACACCATGCAGTCGGAGGCCATCACCGGCGGAGGTGACCAACCACTGACCCGATCAGCACGCAGGGCTATCTGCGAGGGTCTCTAATACATATTCAGACATACACGCCACTCACCTGCACTGTCGACAGCAGACTTCTTACCGGGCATGAACGTTGGAAAGCTCTTTTGCCCTGCCGCCGCATAGAAAGCGCCTCCGGTCCTACAGGATTTTGATCACCTACCAACCTCCGACTTGTGCATTTCAGATGATGCTGACCGCCCGTATTCTGACGCCAGCGCCAGGCTTGGACACCCCGATCAAAGGCACCATCCAGTACGAGTAGGCCGTGACTCTGGTGGCGCTGCTACCGATTACAGTAAGCTACATATCAGGTGCCTTATGATCGTTTACATTTCCGCTTGGCTCTCATCTGTGAATACGGCAGTCCGAGGACGTCGGTGAGCTTTGTCAGTCATCGTGCTCTGGTTACCAATAGTCTTGATAGTAGATATTGTCGCCAGAGGCAGTTTTGGCCAAGACTTGGTATCAGGCGGGGCGCGCGTGTCTTAGCGCTACTCATATGGAAGCAGTAACTGTCCTGACATACCCTCCCTTGTGACTGAAATAACTCTCGGTGTGGGTCCAGACACGAAACGTCGTGCTGTTTGGTGAATGCGGTGTGGGCAAATCATCCGTCATCAATTCGATCGTCGGACGGACTGTGGCCAAGACTTCCAACGACGTCCTCGGATGCACCGATGAGAACAGATCCTATGATATCACCCTGGAGACGGGAATCAAGGTCAATCTTTGGGACACCATTGGCCTAGACGAAGGTACTGCTGGCAGGGTTCCCGCCGACAAAGCGAGGCAACGTTTGAAACACCTCCTCCAGTGGCAGCTCGCGGCCTCCGGTGGTCCTGATCTCCTTCTGTACTGTATTCGAGGAGCAAGTGATAAGAGGATCTTGCCGGTAAAGCAGGGCCACTGGGAAAAGTATAAACTCGTGTTCGAGGAAATATGTAAGAAGAGGGTCCCCATCGCAATGGTCGTCACTTGTCTGGAGTCTTATAACCCGAGTGGAGATATGGACGCCTGGTGGGACCACAGCGAGGGGAAAATGTCCGAGTTTGGTTTTCAGCTCTGTGCTCATGCATGCGTTGCGGTCCTGCCACCAGAACTTTTGGGCGCCGGTGACGATACTAGTCGAATTGAGATCTCTAGGCGCAGGCTACAAGATCTACTTTCTCATAACTTCCTTCCCGTGAGTTTCATCTTGGACCCCCCAGTTGGATGCTTAAAACGCTCATTACTCCAGCCCCGAAACGTGCTTCTACTCGGAGATCGCCAGGACAGAGACGACTTCGTTGACCTGACGATTGCCTTGCGCGACAAACAGAACTCCAACCACAAAGTTAAAGGATTTTCTCCATTTACCTGTGTCCCCATCACGTTCGGTGTGCACATTCATGTCAACCTCTGGAACACGAGCGGATTTGATGAAACAGACGATGACATTCTCGTGACCGAGAAAAATCTCAAGCTCCTCGTCCAGGGAATTAAACAAACGGCGGGTGTTGACCTCCTCCTGTTCTGTTTTCGTGCAGGGAGAGTCAAAACCCATCATGTTCGGACTTATAAGCTCGTTCATGCGGCAATTTGTAGGAAGAAAGTCCCAGTGGCGATCGCCATCCTTGGTTCCAATGACGGAGCCGAGACATGGTGGCAGAGAAACGAAAGAGACCTCAGACAAAGAGGGCTTCGTTTCGACAGGCACGTCTACATCCCTTGCAACCCTTGTCAACTCAGCAGCAGTGACCTGGGCGACGCCGCTCGTCATCAACTCGTCAACGTCATGCAAGAGCAGTACACGTTAGGAAGTTGGAAGATCGGCGACGACACGTTCTGGGTCACGTTGCCCAGCGTGCGTGCAGTGGTCGGAGAGCTTTCTTGGCCGACGACCACTGTGGTTGTCTGTGACAAGACGAGCTACTGCACGTTCAGTGACATTGCGCAGGACATGCAGTCCTCTCTACGGCGTGCCGTCACTGGCCCTCGGCGGGAACATCGGTTCCAACAAGTTGATCCGCAAAACCTGTCCTCGATCACGGGCCATTCATCTAGCAATACCCAGCTTCGCATGTTGAGAAAGGGAAACAGGGGCATCAGTCTCATCATGTTCTTCATTCCCGCGGAAGAACCAGACGGCGAAACGTGGAGGACATTGGAGAGGTTTTATTCTGTCTACAAGGGCGGCATCACGCCATTCATCGTGGTCGTCTGCGGAGTCCGTGAAAGGGGGCTCGCAGAGGACTTCTGGAAGGTTGCTCCCCGTCATATCAGAAGATGGATCGGGGCGCATGTGGTACATCATCCTGGACCACATGCCCTCCCAGAAGCTCAGGTCGCTGCCCAAGAAATCATAGTAGACATGATCCAGGACCGGTCCTTGGTGGATTTAGGAGAGAAGGTCGGAATACTGCAGGAAATTTTGTCAATTTGGAGGAAATATCGTTGCCAACCTGACAGAGTGTTAGATGGAGCTGCAAGGTAGGTGCAGACAGCCTTCCTCGGATTGGAACCAGGAGATAGGACAAAATAGCTTTCGATGCGACAGACACGGTCCTACCATTACAAGGAAATTCAATAGGTGTCGCTTTCGTGTATACACGGAAGTATGGAGAAATTATGGGGATGAGTCCACACTACACTGTATATGTCTTGACTCACTAATGATGACACTGGAAAGAACACGTAAGTGGTACAAGCGCAAGAGCAGAATAATGATATCAAAGGATCCTTCCAAGATTCATTATTCAGCAGCAGTGTTAGAATCAGGGAATGAGGGTATAGTGAAATATGGTGTTTAACTACCCGGTTTTCCAAGCAAAGCATATCCACTGCCTTGTGGACCATAAAGCTATATAAAGAGCATTAGGAGAAGAAGCTGCATGTAGAACACGACATGCCTTATTGTAGCACCTTCCACAGAGCGGATCTCCGTCCTTGTCATTTAACCGCTTAGAGTCTAACAGCGTGTTGCAAGAGGTGCAACGTAAGCACCCTTTATGCCATGTCTTTCCAACAGCTTTCATCTACCAACCATATCAGGACACACCCTAGCCACCAGAAAGATGTTTACTGACCTGCTCCGCGAAGTACACATTCTTGCCACATCGTGGACACACAGGCGTCGCGCCACCGAGCCCCCAAGTCCTCGCAGGGTTAGCTGTGCCGCCACCAAGCGCAGCCCCGTAACGTGTCCCGGTGGCAGTCTGTCTCAGTGAGTTGATCCCTCCACTTGAAGCAATGCCAGTTGAGTTAAGCTTAAGTGGTGATGCTGGGCGATCAGTTAGGATGGACTCCGCGCGCTCGGTAGCTCTAGAAATGCCCGAGGTAGACTTGGAAGGACTGAGTGGTACCGTGCGAGGGAACTGGATTTCACCGACACGTTGGGTATTGGTAATGTCGCCCTCAAAGGAAATGTGCTCTTCGACAATGTCTCGTACTTCATCCTCCTCTGTGGTGTCATTTCCTTCTGTGTTGGATTCTGCGCTAGGAGTGCCTAAGTCACTTTGTGAGTTGGCGGGAACACGAGAATATCGTGCAGGGAGGGCGGAGTTGGCACGAAGGATTGGTCCTGTTCCCGTGAACCGAGTGCGGACGGGCGAAGAAGATCCATCGCTTACAGTGGGACGCAGAGTGAGGTCCAGTGAACCATTAGTTCGGCCACGAGTGGTTGGTAGAGGGAAAGTGGAACGAATGGGGGACGTCTGACCAGGGGCATTATTCAGTGTTTGGGAGGGGGTACTGGGCGATCCGGGCACTGCGGCGAATGGGCCTCGGGCAGGAGAAGAGGGAGTTGAAGAAGAAACAAGGTCGTCTCGATGAGGGAGGTTTGCCTGCCGAAGATCTCGGGTCCCAAAGTTGCGTACATGACAATTTTTACTTTGGAACAGGGGGTGAAAGGTGAGTGAAACAAGGATTGGGGAGTGATGCCCACCAATACGGCTAAACCAGGGAGGTATCAAGACGAGAGGATTGGCAGTGATGCTGATGGCATACCTCTTGGTCGTGTTCTAGCAGGGTAAGGGAGTCCAGACGCTTGTTGCACGAAGTACATGCAAGACAGGGCTATTCATAATAGAGTGCAGCACATAGATGAGCGAGCGCAGAAGGGGTAGTACGATGACTTGCCTTGTGATAAAGCTGGTAGTGGCGCCAGGTAAACCGAAGGTGAACACCATGACGAAGATCCTGCAGGGTTGACTAAATGCCTACCTTACGACCTGGCCCCATGGCCTAGATCACACGCCCATAAGTTAAGCGGGGCATGTACCACCAACGCTACGCACCTGCTCAGCTGCATAGACGGCCTTGCCACACCGGGGGCATATTGGCGTTCCTCCAAACGGGTGCATGATAAATCAGAGTTGCAATCAAAGGCGGATCTAGTCATCAAGGGAGTTGACGGTTAGCATATGAGCTTTGAGGATCACTGTTTTGTGTACCTGCCAGGCCGGGGCAGTTTGCGACCGGTTACGAGGGTAAGCAGGAGTCACGTACAAGATGGTGCCCGCAGCGGTAAGCGGTTCCACTCCGATGGGTCGGCAATTCCCGACGACAAGCATCTCACACTCACTCGCCGGGAGTGCATGGACACAGCGACGCACGGCGTACGCTTGGCTTGCTCGCTAATAGGCTTGGTGGGTCTGGTCCACAAGGGTCGCCTGACGTGCTGGTGGTGCACTTGGCTTTCGATGTGTGAACTGTGGAGCAAGGAACCCCTCTCTCTCTTTCATTTCCGCGATTCGCTGTCGTGTCTAGTCCCAGTCCTTTGCGTCCTCAGCATGTTCGTCGGTAGACTGTGCACACGAATGCAAGTCGTGAGCAACGTCATACAGTGGACCCTCGGCAGCTTGGCTTTCTTGGTTGTCGGAGCTTGAATCGGTCATCGCGATCGCGTTAGTGGTCCATCTGTTTTTTTTTTTAATTCTCGCCCATCCATCTTCGTTTCATCTGTTCCATCTGTCCCTCACGTAGACTCACTTAGACTCCCCCCTCCCCACTACCTTCCGCAGCGATGTCTGACGATGAGCACCACAATCAGACCTTCGAGCAGGTCTGCTTTCTTATCTCTCCCTTCATCCCCTCTGTTGATCGTACCCGATGTCGAACGTCAGGCCAGTGCAGGTGCCTCGCTCACCTTCCCCATGCAATGTTCTGCTCTTCGCAAAAACGGACATGTTGTCATCAAAGGTATTTTACTTCCAACGTCCCCGCGCTGTCGGCGGGTCCATATCTCCTTACCTCCAGGCCGTCCCTGCAAAATTGTTGAAATGTCGACTTCCAAGACCGGGAAGCATGGGCATGCCAAGGTTCACCTTGTCGCTATCGATGTATGTCTTGGAGCATCTGCGCACCTTCTTTTCCCCCTGACGCCTCCCTTAGATCTTCACCGGCAAAAAGTTGGTACGTATCGACTAACCTAACCTGAAGAGCATTCTACGCCAACTCACTGTTCCATACCCAAATAGGAAGATATCTCCCCCTCTACTCACAATATGGACGTCCCTAACGTTGCACGAAATGAATACACCCTTGTACATGCTTGTCTGCTCTAATGCGTTTATTGTGATCTCATCGCTTTTCTTAGATGAACATCGATGACGGTTTCCTCAACCTCCTTACCACAGATGGGACACCCAAAGACGATATCAAAGTCCCCGAAGGTGAGCTCGGGGACAGCATCAAAGGGGAATTTGAATCCGGAAAGGAACTCTTGGTTACAATCGTCTCTGCTATGGGCGAGGAGCAGGCCATTTCCTTTAAAGAGGCACCAAGGGGTTCGTGAACGTGTGTGATCTTACGAAAGACCATTCTGCGGCATTCTTTGACTACCCCGTCTAGACGCAGCGACTGCTTTACCTTTCACGCTCCCTTGTCTGCCTTTGTTTCCATTTTCAATTCTTCCTCCGCCTCTATCTCGTTCTCTCGTTTCACGTGTGTTCCCTGATTCAGATCATCCGGCAGATTCTGTGCATGTGAATGTCCATTCCTATCGTTCAATAACGTCCGAATGTTTCGTCACTGTTGTAATGTAGCCTGACGGCTGTAAGACAAGCGGGTGTTTTGGACCCACTACGTGGGAGATGTAATCAAAATACGTGGTTATCCCTTGAGCGCCCGATCGTATCTCGATGGGAGGTAAATAAAGTAGCGCCAGCCAACAGTGGCCAGGGCAGCTGGCAATCAATGATGTGGTCTCGTACAGGTAGGTAAGTTGATCCACGGGACCTTCAAGACTATGGCAGAAACGAGTATTTTCCTCGATGAAACACTGGCTGGTACGGACAAATCTTCCAAGCCCCTGGGTGTGGCAAAGATCTATCCGGGAACGTGAAACAAGATTCGCTCGAGTGCCCATATGTCTTGCTCACATTTGTGACGAGCTGAATGCAGAGACAGTGGTCAGACTTTGCCAACCGGCGAGGTCCGTTGCGGAGGGGCCACCCTGCGCAAGGTGCCCCCAGCCAACCGCAGGCTCAATACATCATACATGCGAGTCCTTGAAGGCGACGGAACCAATTGCCATGCTGTGGAAATAGGCGGGCATTCTTCACCCTTTGTCATAAGCGTGGCAGGATACTTACGTCGACGACATATAAATGTCAGATGTGTTTGCACCCTACTGCTCAACAACGGTACGTTTCGCGGTATAGGTCCATCTCTGTGAAATATTGTCCTCTCCAAGTGACTGCAATGCCTCACAGCATCACAAACAATTACGATGATGGCTGCAGCTACGACGATGGCTACAACCACGATTTCACCGACGAGGTAAGACAAGCACAAAGGTTATCGCCGTTCCTTACTCTCTTCAGGACGCACGGAGACTGGTATATATCGCCAGCTCACCTGATATCAGCCTCCACATCTGTCGCTGGACAGAAGCCGGCGTGCGGTGTGGAACCGCTGTTCAGGGGCTTCATTTCTCTGCCCACCTGCGCTTTTGCCATGGGATATACGGACTCGGATTTCGTTCCCTCGGCTTCCCATGCCACTGGGAGGACTGCTCGGATTCCTCTTTGTTTGGAAAAGAAGCGTTGATGAGGCATATTCAGGAGAGACATTTGCCCTGGAAGTGGCACTGCCCCGATTGTGGAGCTGCCTTCACGGGTAAGGTGCAAAGGAACGCACACCAAGCACTCTGTGATGGTTCAATCATCAACTAGGTGATTGAAGCTACTGGATTCTCAATTACCAATGTCACCTTTTCATTACTCGTTCTCGAATCGGATCGTGTTCACATAATTACCCTTGATTCATGGTCATCCACAGAGGTAGCTGGTCTGCTAACGTTTCTGTACGGTGAATATTTCATGTAGCCTCTTTTTCTTCCGTATCCTTTTTTTCCTCTCCTTTGTCTCTTTCTGTAAGTGTTTCCCTGTTTGATAGGAGGATTTGCGCCACAAAACGTGGCCACAATGAGTTACATCTTGCTTTGTGACAGCTGTGACAGGTTGACTTTAACCCAAGACGCCACTGATCTAATCCTCATTTTTACCCGCTGATCGCATGAAAACGACCTACGGCACAGTGCTTGATGCCTCAAGTCACCGAGCGCCAACAGAGTACCAAGCTGTAGAGCATTGATTCTCTCCAGATCGCCGGCGTCGAATATTAATAGTGCAGTCCCTGATGAGTCCTACAACGTGGCTGGGCCTGCCATCCTGTACGGGCGTCTACAAAGTAGAGCATATGTATAATTGGCGGCAATTAATGAAGTTGTAATTGCCTTTACATTGCTTCTGGAGTACACGATCTGAACCCTCTGTATTTAGCTTCCTCAGCGTGGCATGCGACTCGGATCGCTATCACCGAGCACGCGATAAGGGTATCGCGTGACTGTGAAGTGATGAGGAGAACCACATGCTTGTGCACACCAAAGGAGATCATGACATGCCAAATACGATGGCTGCTCATCTGCATGAGGTGCAAGTCGTCATCCCAAGATGGTTCGATGGTTTGAATGCCATGCGACAGTCTACCCAATTTTAAGGCTTCACCTCCAAACCGTCGGATATGGTGTAACGGCTAACATTGCCGCCTTTCACGCGGCAGCTCGGGGTTCGATTCCCCGTATCCGAGGTCTTTTTGGTCGATGAAGAAAGCACCTACTTAGCAGCAAGCGCCGACCAACCAGATTGGATCGAGAAACGGCAGCTCTCATCTGTACGTGGTTGATCATATGCACGTGACGAGAAAAGTGATGAGAGAAGGAGACTTTCGGGGGAAGAGCAGACACCTGCACGTTTGAATGGCGCAGATCTTCGGGGTCTATCACCTATGACCTAAGGCTTTGACGCGACCGTGACGACGACATGGTTCTGTGACAATCCCCTGTACTATCATTTCATCTGTAATGCAAATGTTCCAGAACACTGCATCCCTCATATCCTGTAGGCTCGAAAAAGTTAAGGGAGATAGGTATACATGTATGCAAATGCTGGTCAAGAAATTGGCAGGAGTTAAGAGGAATGATGTACTACAATCTGTCAATATCTGTCGAGATTAGCAATGGTATTGACCACTTCAGCCCCAGATCCGAGAGATCCTGCTTCTAATTTGAAGAACTGAAATCAGGAGGTCAT
The DNA here is from genome assembly GCA_038089275.1 of Pulveroboletus cf. rosaemariae. Lineage (NCBI taxonomy): Eukaryota > Fungi > Basidiomycota > Agaricomycetes > Boletales > Boletaceae > Pulveroboletus > Pulveroboletus cf. rosaemariae. The sequence continues at coordinate 61,334 of JBBPKN010000039.1, forward strand.
GGATAAGTCCCTGTATACTCCCTCTAGCAAGTATAAGAGGATACTGCTCACCGGAAGAAGTTGCAGAATCGATTCTTAACGAGCAAGCCAATGTAGATTGTCACGCTTTGAGCACAGGAAACCTGCAAGGCCATTAGGTTCAGAGTCTACAATAATAGCACTTGACACTGTCACCTTCATACATAACGAGGCTTGTGAAGCACTTGGTTCCTGCAAGAATCTAGCCACAGCTACAGGAAATTTCAGATACCCTTCGTCGGCATTACAAACGGCTTGCTGCTCCTCGATCTCAGGCCCATAGAAACCAACTATTACTCACTGGAAACCATTTGTCATTGGATCCAGTACATGGCCATGACTGGTCACTCACTCTCGAAATGGAGCCTTCAGATGACCATCCACCCACCGGCATCACATAGACATCTTTGATGCACCTACGCCGGCTGGTACCAGCACCTCCAATTTCGACAATAATATCCCTTGAACTACTTACAATTTCAGTCTCCTACTTCATTCAGTACTATATATGATGGCTTCTCAGGCGCTATACCTTACCACTCACACTCATAATATACCCACTGCTTGTTCTGTATCCTTTCGAAAATTCATCTGAGTCCTCGGGTTTCTTGCCTTCATCCTGTTGCAGCATCGTATGCCGACAATGTTTGAGGCTGGAATTTCGAAGTTCGTAGGTGTTGAACGCATGACATTGCATATGCAAAAGACGGCAAAAGTCGGAATCAGTCTACATGCTGAATGCACACCAGAAAAAAAAAACAGGAAAAGTGCGTAGTAGATAGATTGCCATGGTCTGAATTCATGTATTGAACCCGAGGACAGTAGGTGTCTTTGTGAAGATGCTAGAACGAAAATAGTAGTTTTTTGCACATCCATGGTGCTGATAGTACTCGTGGCCGCCTCTTGGATACCGTTTAATGCCGATATGCAACTAGGCATCCGATAAATCTCATTTACTTCCTGAGTGAAAGGAAAAGGGGGCCTGCACAGAATCAACAGATGCGCAATATCACGAGTGGTGTAATGGTCGGATATGGTGTAACGGCTAACATTGCCGCCTTTCACGCGGCAGCTCGGGGTTCGATTCCCCGTATCCGAGTCCAATAGGCCTCTTTTTTTCCCCACGCATATAAGCAAAGTCACTCAGTCACAGAAGATTCAATCCGACTGGTCAGCACCACAACTTGTCTCGCCGGCGAAAGCTATGCAGGCTACCTTTCTCGATCCCCTCCACGAATAAAATAAGCATTGTTTAAGTATGAAAAAAAAAGAACTCGGATACGGGGAATCGAACCCCGAGCTGCCGCGTGAGAGGCGGCAATGTTAGCCGTTACACCATATCCGATTTATTTATCCACATGGCACTATATATATATACTATATTTTGTCTTCTACGGTTAGCCGCGCTCCTAGATTGGCGTTCGATAAATGGCCTCAACAGCGACGGTGACTGCAACATCAGTCGTTGAGCAACTTGATGAGTCTCCTGACGTACTGACATGGCTCAACACCGTTCTCAACGTTCCCGACGATCTCGTATCCAGCAATCCCCCACTCGTCGCTCATACCTCTACCTTGGACGCGCTCCAGACCGCGACATCCATTGCAGCCCAGTCGACGTCTGCAACCCTCGAACACATCATCGACAATATTGCACGCGCTGCACCTCGTCTTTCCTATGACATCCACTTCACTCGAGATGGCGCACTGGCGCTCCGCAATGTCCTAGCGCAAGTCCTCCCATCTTCGCAGCCTCGTAGGTCGTCTCAGACTGCAACCGATTCTGCAGTGCTCGACGTGACCTCCGAGATCCTCGAACGGTTGCTGAACCTGCATACTCTGAAGACGCGAATGGAAGCTGCTCGCAATGTCCTCCGCGAGGCAGAGTCATGGAATGCCCTAGAGGCAGAGGTCACTAGTTTACTTGCAGAGAAGGCGTACGCACGTGCTGCTTCAAGGCTATCGGCTTCCGCTCGGCTGATGCCTGTATCTACTCGCACTGCAACTACTCCTGGCATTTCGTCTGGAGGAGTGCACGAACCTCGTCGTGCGCTATTGACCTCACTTGCGAACCAGCTCGAGGCTGCTCTTTCTCCCGATCTCGTGCGTGCTGTGACTGCTTGCGACGTGGAATCGTGCAAGTCCTTCTATGCTATCTTCGTCGATATAGAACGAGAAAGCGAATTCAGGAACTACTACTATGGTACGCGACGCAGTCCTACAGTGGAGTCATGGAACAAGGCAGTCATCGAGGGCGAACCGGGTGCCGACAAAGAAACTCCCGAGTCACTGAGCACGTTTTACCCCTCTTTCCTGTCCTCTTTTCTGACGATGCTAAATGGAGAACGTACCGCCCTCCCCACTATCTTTCCTGACCCGGAACGCACCCTCTCCGCCCTCATGTACATCACTCTTAGCACACTCACACCACCTCCCGCTCAGCGTCTCGCCGCCCTCTTTAACAATGGGAGCAATACAACAGGGTTGAAGGATGTGGTGAGGCTCTTTCAAGCCTCCGAAGAGTTTGCACGGGGTGCTGAGAAAATCTTCGAGAAACTACGTGTATCTCGGCCTCCTCCATTAGCTGCATCCTCCCCTTCTTCCACGAGTGACGGCGCATTTTCCAGAAGGCGTTCCATGCGAATGTCCATGTCATGGCGGTCGATGAGTAGCACAGGCAGACTTGGAGGAGGAGGCATAGGTAGTACAAGTACCGCCGGTGGCAGTGCAGACGATGGGGCGGAGTGGGATCAATGCCTCTTCCAACCATTCCTCGATTTCCAAGTCGACTTTGGCGCCATAGAAAGGCGATTATTGGATGACACCCTGGGCTCCCCGCTTCCGGACAACATCAGGGACCTGGACAGTGATCGAGCTGCGCGGACCATGCGTGAACGTGCTGTGGACGTATTCGGCGCTGCGGAAGAGAGCATCGAACGTTGCCTAGTGTTCACCTATGGCTATGCTTCTGTTGGCCTTGTGCGTGCCCTGGATAGCTTTGTGAGCGCCTTTGTGGAAGCCTGGACAAATTTCATTTCCAACCTCTCTGATGCAGATTCACGATCTGTGTCCGGCACCGGCTCAAAGTCCGTGTCAGTGGGCCTAGAGGATGAAGAACTTGCAGATCTGGACTACACATCACAGGACTGGGCACACATTCAAAAGGCGTTGCACCTCCTTGCCACCGGACGGGCAGTAAAGGACCGTCTTGGGGTGTTCGAGACCCGCCTCAAGGCTTCGCTCGGACAACTGTCGACGGTCTTTCGGACAGCACGAGGAAGCAGTGGGTCTGACGTGTATACCCCGGGCGTAACCAAGGGCCAAGGCCTCTTGCTCGCCCAATCCACACTCAACTCGCTCGAGTTGAGAGAACTCTTCACGCGGGTCGCACCGCCATCGCCGAGTCTTCCTCACCTGCTCCCGAATGCACACGCCGCGCTGAGAGCATTCGCCCGCGCCAACCAACACACTCTCCAACGCGTCCTGCTCTCACCGCTGTACGCGCATCTCGCGACCTATCCCGTCCTCCCGGTGTGGTCCGCTGCGCGCATCCAGGAAGCAGGGGTGCCTGGCATAGCAGGCGTGGTCGTACCCACGTTCTCGCTCAGCCCGAGCGAGGTTGCGCATCGCGTCGGCGATGGGCTGCTCAACCTGCCGAGGCTGTTCGAGGTGTATGCAGAAGACGATGCGCTTGGGTTTGAGCTCGGATCTCTGGCAGGCACAGATGGTGTGGAGACGGGAGAAATGGCGGACAACGAGCAGGGTCAAGGTCAGCAGGGGTATTCACCAGAAGCGGTCACCGCTGCTTGGCTCTCGTCGCTCGGCCGCGCGACGGTCGTACACCTCACGCGGGTCACTCTCCCGCAGATCAAAACGTTGAGCGCGGTGGGGGCCGCGCAACTCTCTACTGACCTGGGATATCTCGAGACAATCGTGCGCGCGCTAGGCGTCGATAAGGGAGATTTGGGACGGTGGAAGGCATGTGTCGAAATGACGGACGACGTGGGGAGGACGATGCTCGCCAGTGATGATGGGAGTGACAAGATAGGACGATTGGTCGCCAAGATGAGAAAGTGGACTGTCTAAGTAGGTTTTGTCGTTACACTCGACGTCCAGCGCCGCTTGTACAGTAGATGGCACCCGTAGATAATTAGTCTGGCTAACCCTCTGAAACATGACGAAGCGGATCAATAAATAGATAGTATCAGAGCAGAGCAGCGCAAGAACACTAGGAGGGGATATATGATACAGATAGCACAGTCGAGCGTCAAGCCGTCCAAACATCGCTCATAATCGAAAGTGGGAGCTTTCCATCTAGCGTGCGTACGGATGGAAGGCGTGTTGTCCGCGAGTCGACATCCGAGAGGGACCCAGTCCCGAGTTCATCGTCACTCGCCCGGCGTTTGCCCCCATGCCTGCACCAACACCCATCGCACCACCGCCCATCCCCACCCCCATTCCTGGCCTCATCCGCATACCCATATTGCTCATGCCCATCGCTGCACCAGGCTGCCCCATCATCCCCATCCCCATCGGCCCATTCATGCCCATCCGCATCGCCATAGGATTCATCCCACCCATAGGTCCCACTCCTCCCATCATCCCCATTCCACCCATGCCCATTCCACCCATGCCAGTCATACCGCCTATGTGACCACCCATAGGATTCATCCCCCCGATGCCACCCATGCCACCCATACCCATAGCCATCCCCATCATCATCGGATTCATCATGTTCACGCCGGTGGCGCCGCCCATAGGGGGCATTTGACTCATCATTCGTTGATAGAGCATAGACGTGGCTGGGTTGCCAGCTTGCTGAACGTTAAACTGCACAGCTGGTGCCGAAGGGGTCCGAGAGTCTTGATCATTGAAATACGGGTCACGACTTGTGGCCAGGTTCCGAGCTTGGTCGCGTTGACTGCGAGGCTGGGCGGTTTTGACTTCGATCTGTGGTGGCGCATACAGTAAGTTCATGTTATTGGCTCGTGGCAAAAGTCACGCGCCTGTTTGTCGTCCAAAACGAGACCCAACTTCCCAACGAATTGTTCTGCATTTGTTGCGTCTTCAAAGGTGACAAAACCAAACCCTTTTGAGCGGCCAGACTCTCTGTCCACCATCACAGTGGCATCGACGACTTTACCGAACGCGGAAAAGAATTCCCGCATCGATTCTGCGGTGGTGGCAGGCGCAAGACCACCAACGAAATAGCGCGTGTTTCGCAAATGTTCTTCTCTGGGAATAGCACGTTTTGGGTCAATCTGTGGGACAAGGTCAGAGCCAACATCAAGAAGAAAACGAGGCAGGTGTCCAACCGATTTGCCGTCAAGAACGTGATCACGAGTAAGGACTGCATTGACGGACTCTGGGTCCTCAAACGTGAGGAAGGCAAAACCCCTTGACCTCCCATCGGGGTCACGCATGATGGTGCATGCATCCACCTTTCGAGACATTAGTACCTCTGTATCACCAGTAGCCCATCCTACACAACGCCGAAAGATCACCTTTCCAAATTCCAAAAAGTACTTCCTCAGACCTTCTGCTCAGACAGGTAAAGAGGGTCACGAATATGTCAGTGATAAAGGCATTCGATTCCGTATGCATGGAGCGTTATACCATCTGTAGTGTCCCAGCTAAGGCCGCCAATGAACATTTTGCTATCGGGTTCCATAGGCAATTGAATATCGAGTTATTTAGAGTAGAGCAATGTGAGACGAGTCGTCGAGGTCCAGCGGTATGCGGTATCGTGAAGCGACACAACAGTGATTAGCGACCAGACGTATGGTGAGGTAGCGACCAGAGTAAGCAAGACAGTGGCCAATAATGAAGAGAGATAGCAAGTCAAAGCGGCTGATTAGCATGACAATTAAAGACGGTGGGTAAAAGGGGTGGAGGTGCAAGCAGCGTCGGCGTGTATAGTGTAAGAAGCAAAGGGATAAGGCTCCATCGTGCGTCCATGACACTATCGCGGGCAATACCTGGAGAAGGTGACATGTACGATGCAATAGTAGCGCACGTTGGTCACGTGCGCGAGCGTAGAGCATGAAACCCTGGGCGAGCAAAAGCGCCCGTCGTTGCAAGGAGAGGAAAAGCTTACCCTTCATCTTTCATCTCCGACGGCCGTACCGGCCGATCTTGGGAGTTGCGGTCGGCAGACCCTTCGTGAGTCGCAATTGCGGATGGACCAGCCTGCGAAGTCGTAGGATTCATCCGCTGCTGTCGTTCCTGGCTGGGTGTCTGCTGGTAAGCAGAAAATTGCTTAGCCACCTGGGCAGAATACGACAACCCCGAGGACTCTGTGGTTGTGGGCTTTGCAGGGAGCGTGCTGGTTCCGGAAGGCTCGGACCTGCCGTTCGTTGCCGAGGTCGTCGTCGTCGTCGTCGTTAGTGTTGACTCGGATGACTTGTCGGGAGTCGAGTTCTGGGCTGGCCCGACGGGGGATTGATACTCGTCGTCTAAAGGGACCGTGAATTCGTCGTCGTACAAATCTGTGGAGAGACGATGTCAGTGCGTCTACGAGGTATCGGGGTAACACTTTGCCTCCGTAAAGGTCAGAATCTGCGTTTTCTTTTTTTATGGTCGACATGGTGGTCTCGTCGCTGACAGTGGTTTCAGGTGCAGGTCCGGACAAGGGCACGGAGGCTTGAGTCTGGTGCTGCAGTGGTCGAACAAGTTGGAACCAAGTTGAGCTGTCTGGAATCAATCACGTCGACGGGGCAACACACAGCCAAACAGCAACATGTGGCTCACACCCAAACTCGAGCGAACGAACAATAAATATGAGGTCCCAAGGGAAAGAGAGACTACAGGGCTAGAATACAACATCGTGCATGCGTTGCAATCCAGGGGAAAACTTCTACCAGAAAGCAGGATTGTAAGGAGCGACCACCATCTCGATACAGCAACTAACGGACACCATTGACCAAACGCCTTTCTCGAAGGTGCTGTTCCATGCGCTCAGCAGCTGCATCATAGACATAACGTGTAGGTCGACGTTTAAGTAAGAATCCAGCGTCGTCCGAATCAGAGTCGGCCGCAGAGTCCCGGTACAGGTCATTCCGGCCAAAGAATTCCGCGTTGTTCGACTCGCAGTCTGTCAGGGTAAGAAGGGTCGTTAGCATCACTAATTTGTTGGAATATGAGTCACACACCATCTGGGTCCTCGACGACCCGCCGCTTTCCAAGCGCCTTAGCGCTCGGCTGGATCGGAGTGTAAATGTCGTCGTCACTATTGAATGCTTCGTCCTCGATGTTCATCCTTTCTATCACATCGGATATATGCTCCTTGTCGTCCTCCATGGAACTGTGCCTGGAAGGTCGTCCAGGAATTCGGTCTGGTGAAGGCGTACGAGATGTTGTCATAACCTGCGCTGGAGAACGAGGACCAAGTGGATGAGGTGGCGCAAGAAGCGTTGGCGTGTTAACTTGCGATCCATAGAGATGGCCGGGAAGTTGGCTCTGGGCTAGCGCGCTTGGTACAAGACTGGGCGGAATACGGGGCAGAGGATGGTTCGCCGAAGGCACGATAGTGGGCAATTCGAATTGTTGATGTGGTGTTGCAGTTGGCGATGGGATTGGTGGTGATGGTGCGACAGATGAGCCTGTATAGGCGCCCAGGGGCTCGACAAGATAGTCGTCGTTTAATTGCTGTCGAGGCATGCTTGGATACTACTCGAGTAGACGTCAAGGTTAAAACTCACCCGTCTGTCCATTCTAACTTCCCTCCTACTCTTCTCCTCCGTAGCTAGCTCAGCTGCAACCCTCGCAAGATCATCATACATCCGTAGAGCAGCCACAAGAGCCTCATTTGCGTCTAGCAGGGCGGCCAACAACTCTTCTTCTACTGTGAGTTCGTCTGGCACGTCCTCCGTATTTGCAGGTATCGGTTCTTGTTGTGACCCATGGGTGACTGAACGTGTTTGAGCATGCTGGGGGACAACTTTTTCAGCCCGAGAGCGCTCTGCACCTGACGATGCCCAAGGTATCTGAGTATAAATTAGTTCCTGAGATGCGCGGCATTTGGCAAGGAATTCCTATGGGAAACATCGGTTAAAAGTCCAGGTATGATGAATCCGTGAGCTTACTGGTATCAGACCAGATTCAAGAGCATCCGGTCTGGCAAAAGCTAACGTTTGAGATAATACATCGGCATTGACACGGGCAATCTTGCATTCCTGGAACAGACGTCGTATATCCTCCTCGAGTGGGATAATGCGTGGTTGTGTGTGGTTCCGGCGGCTCTGTGGTCGAATGAGATCCGACAAAAAACAAGGGAACCACCACAGAAGATACGTACCGGAGGACGTTCTGATGGGGGAGGTGTTGGAGTAAGATCATCGCGGGAGAATGATTGAGCAAAAATAGGAGTCTCAAGAGAGTATTGAGAGGGGGGACGTGGAAGAGAGACGACCGGAGGACTGAACATCGCGTCATCTGTATCAAAAGGAACCCCCGTATCAGGCTTGTCCGCAGGTTTCAACCGACACCAGAGAGTACGAAAGCCATCCTTTTCTCTTTCTTTCGCCGTCAACTGAGGTCCTGATTAGGCGGATAAGTGTCGTGACCGCGAACATGGACGAACGACCTACGAGAGGATGTGATAAAGGTAGCAGCGGCAAGCACCTCCATCAATCGTTCGCGGACAACGGGCGACGTCCGTGGCGATGTGAGGACATCCTCGAGGACTTCGACGAATTTGCGCTGAGAGATCTGTTGGATGAAGACGTCTGAAGCATTTCGAAGCATGATCGCCCATAACTATTGGGTCGGAAGAATAAGAATAAAATAGACCAAAAGTCGATGATACGTACCCTTGCAGCAGTTAATTGAGCTTTAGGCTCAGCGTACCTGCGGAGATGAATACGTCAACGGAAGGCACGAGTGTTGCAGGAGCATGACTTGCTTGAATTCACGTCGAAGTGCCCTGGCTGCTTCCTTGGCATTTACCTCGTTAGCGGAAGCTCTTTCGCAGACTTCGAGAACGATGGACCAATCCTCTGACGCGGTCGCTGTCAGATATCCTAGTGGAAAGATGGTCAGTATCAAGCACGTCGGATACCGAAAGCGATATACCAATCATGCGCGTCAACTCAGCAGTGCTAAGATCGTCTTCACGCCGATCCCTAGTGCGTATGCGTTCGAATCGTTCTCTGTCTCTTTCCCTGTCTCTTTCCTTTTCTGCCCTCCATTTATCCCTTTCTCTGTCCCTCAACATCCCGTCCCAGAACCCCTTTCGTTCCCTTTTATCTTTTTCTATCCGGACGGGTTCGTGGTGAGAATGAAGGTCTTCTGATGGATCGGGAGGATCCTGATGGGGCTCCAAAGCCTTGAGTATTCCCAGAGCAGCGACACCAGTTGATACAGGGGGCGATTTCCTCCGGAGTATCCGGTCGTCGCTTCGCTGACTACGGGGGACAGCCTGGACGGTGATCGCGTTCTGGGTGATGCTGAACGGGGAAGGAGAGCGGGGAGAGATGGGGACGGTGGTTGAGATTTGGGGTGAACTGCCTTGCTGAGGGAGGGAACCGAGAGAGGAGGAGCGGGAAGGAATGACGGTAGCCATGAACTGTTGTTGATGCGCGCAAGGACTCGGAACGCAGACGGCATCTTCGCTTGGGCCTTGAGGGAGGATTTCCCGGTGGTCCTTGCCGGATGGCGTAGGGATGGGGCGGGAGGGGTCACGGGACTGGATGAGGGGAGACTGGAGGGAGGGTGTTATGAAGGAGGGATGATGTGCGGATATGGCGTCCTGTGGGGAAGATCAGCGAGGGGAGTGAGCGGGAGGATGGGATGACGACTTGCATCGTCAATGATGGGCTGGGTCGTTGCGTCCACATCCCGACCGAGGGACGTCACCTTCGCGGGTTTTGGTTTGTGGCCGAAGAACTTTTGGAGCTTCATTCGGGGACGGCGAGTGTCGAAACCAGCTGAGATGGGCTCACGAACGAGCAACTAGGAATGAAAAAAATTGGCCGACTACGACGACAGCTCCAGTTCGATATCGCAGTGAGGCTGTGTCGCACTGCTCGTCCACCAGATCACGTGACCATTCTCATATCCTCACCGGCACTTGTCCGGTTGCAGTCCTTTCCCCAAGGATCACCGCCGCCACGCCATCCAGCGCTGCCGGCGTGTACTCGAAACTCCCTACGCATGCGTACCAGATGTCCTGCGTACCCACCAGATCATATGGCCCACAACTCGCAACCACCACCACCTCCGTCTCTCCCGGAATGTGCTTGCTCAGCTTGCGCAGGTATGCCATCTGCCAAGTGCTGCGCTCTGCATTCCGCGTAACGAAGCTGACCAGCACCGGGTGTTCGGGTCCGTGTAACGCTGCGACCACCTCGGCTGGTGGGATCTCTTCTGCAGCCGGCAACCGGGAATACACCACATGCCGAGTCGCTTGACGACGTCTGCGTACGCTCTCTGCAAGTCCAACGTACTGTTGCCCTGCTCCGTTCTCCGTGTCATCCACAGCCCTGTTCACACTCTCCGTTTCCGGCGTCAGCACCAACACCGGCCCCTGTCCTATTTCCGGTAGCGGTCCCCTTATCACTGCCGTAGACGCACCATAGGCGATCTCGCTTAGCCGTGCGTTCGCTTCCATAATTTCTGCAAGACTTATCCCATCCAACTCTCCGAATACGCTGTCCCATGTGCCCGCAAAACGTGTCTTGAGTTCACTAATCCGCATCCCGCTCTCCCGTAGCAGCGTAATGGACAGCTCCCCACTCTCGACAGCCCTGTACGTTTCTTCTACAGCTCGTGTTTGCAATCCCATCGTGTGGCAGATCATCACTATATCTGCCCCGGCTTGCAAGCTCAACACGGCTCCCTTCTGCGACGTGTATTTTGCTGCGACGGCATCCATTTCCAGGCAGTCCGTCACAATCACGCCCTTGAATCCCAGTTCATCCCGAAGCAACCCTGTCGTCACCATTCGGGAACACGAACAAGGCGTCTCCTTGTCGTCCTCTCCCACAACTAGTGGAAGCGCCATGTGCCCCGTCATAATTGTGGCGATCCCTGCCTCAATCAGTGCACGGAAGGGAATCAACTCCGTCTCGCGTAGCTCGCGCCCGGTTTTCTCGATCACCGGCAACGCAAGATGCGAATCCACATGCGTATTGCCATGGCCCGGAAAGTGCTTCCCAGATGGCGCGATACCACCCTCCGTAAGACCTCTGCCCACTGCGACCACGTACTCTGCAACTTCTTGTGGATCTAAGGCGTGTGTGATAAGGTCAAACTGCAGTCTCCCATACACCCGCATAGTAGTGCTCACCATCCCCAAACGAACGAACCCCTGCATGTGTCGTGTCAGTCGACAATCACAACGTTACTGCATCGGCTTACCAATTACCGGGTTGCGATAGTCCGAGTTCACGTCCGCAACGGGACTGTACGCCCAGTTGATCCCTGCAAGCTTCATCTCCCTTGCTGTGGCGAACGAGCACAACTTTGCAATTCCCCGGTCGCCCGTCGCAGCAAGTGCCATTGCTCCTGGGCTAGTGACTCTCGATCCAGACTTTCCCATCTTACACATCAGGGCTTACAATTGGGTCCCGACGACGTAATTGTGGGTAGAACTAAACGCGGACACGAGCCCTGTCCGAGCGTGAAGCACGTGTAGAGGTCGACTTTGAGAGGTCGTACTGACCAATCTCTTGATCTATCCCGATCATGAGAGGCTGGGTGTGACCGCAGTCCTTGGCAAAGTGCTGCAGACTCTTGACAAGCGCATGGACTTGCTTTATACCTGTAAAGAATAGACTCAGTCGGGCGATCAGCAAGGACGGCGGTGCGGATCACTTTGGACGTTTCTCCTCATGAGGATAACGTTACTGTGTTGAGACCGAGTCAGTGATGAGGCGATCCGTTTTTTGTTTGTAGAGAGACTTGCCCGACATGATAATCGCGAATGAGGGACTTGACATCCTCGCTAATTTCACGACCGTGAAAGCCAAAGACAAAGTGCTTTCAATAGTCAACCTACATAGTGCTATTGGTGGAACGAAATGCATTACCTGGCCAATCTCGCGGTTATCAGCATCAGTCAGAGCGACCATGGCACACAGAGATGGACTCGGAAAAGTTCGAGTGATATTTATCATCCACTTTGAGCCCACGTGGTCAGTATGACATGACCCCGCGAGAACTGCTCAATGGCACTGTCGCCTTACACTGAATCTTTGAATAATCATTCCTTGTCATATGGAGCGTCCTGCAAAGAGAGCAAGACCACAGGGGCCCGACGGCTTTCAAAAATCCAAGCCGACGTCGCGCTACAAGCCTCCACAGAGCATCACCAGGTTTGTTTCCGCTTTCGACGACGTACCCATTGCGCTGCCCAACAACCCACCCAAGAAGAAGCCCGTCTCTGCTGCGACCCATGAGCGACCGCGAAACCCATTCGTAGACACTAATGCGCCCAGAGGGCTAGTAGAGGCCGGGCCAAGTAAACCGTCGGTGTCCAAGCTGCAGCCGAAGGCGTCGTCTTCGGTGTACCCCCCACATATATCCAAGGCAGACAAAGCATTGCCCCTCAAGGTGTTGAAGCCACCTGTGTTTCTACCCGTCGCTACGTCGCCACAAACAGACAGGGCAGCGAGTGCAAGTCCGAGTTCGCATCGACCAGCGCTGATGCGACCGCCCGTGCCATCCGAGAAACCCAGATCTATTCTCAAACCTCCTCCAGTGCCCATTACATCTTCAGCCAAGTGCTCCGTGCCGCTCAAACCCCTTGCACCACCATCGCTCCCAGAAAGCTTCTCCGCATCGCCAAGACGTATGAAGACCATCCTCACGACGAACATTGCTCAGACTACTGATCCGACCAAAGAGGGGGCGGGTGCGGAGTTGTTATCGTTGTTCCTTCAGCAACACGGTCATAATTTCACATCGTCGACCGACTGCGAGCTTCAACGGGGTGTGATGGTGAGCCCAGAGAAGCGTCATCGTAACAAAGACCCGAAGCTTGTGCGGTACGTCAACCATGTCATGAGTTGCCACTTTGGCGGCTGTGTCTCATGTCATCACCGCAGGGGTGGCCTGGCAGAACGCTTTCAGCACCGCATTTCGTGTACAAAAACGGACTTTGCGTTATGGAGCCGTCATATGGAACGGAAAGTTGAATCTGGATCCAATTTTGCTTCGGATATACAGCTTCGCATCCTCAAAGTTCTTGATGTCACCAAGGTGTCTGAACGATCGCGTTTCACAGCTGATCCTCGTTCCGGACTTGCACTCTGCCGCCTTGTACGACAACATCCGCTTACAAGCGGGGATCTGGCACTAGGAACCTACGTCGTACTATTCAACTTCACGCCCACAAACGGAGGAAGGTACATTGTGAGCAGTGCCGATCGATTTGAAGAAGGGAACAACGTAATGGTGTGGTTGCCCTGGCAAAAAGTGGAGTTGGCGGGGGTGGAGAAGAGTGCTGGGCTCTTGGAGATGTTTCGGGCGCTGGACGTGTTGACCCCTCCACATAGTTTGCTCGTTGTGTCCAGATTTTTTGTTGCTGCACCACGGCCTGTCAATACGACCTAAATTCCCTGCCTGTCCCATTCCTGCATGTCGTCACGTGATCGCGTTTGGCAAGATCTTCACTCCTATTCCTTTTCTACCGCCTGAAAAATGCCACGTAGAGCTATTTCTTCAATGAATCTCATCGATGGCGACGACGATCCTCCATCACAGCACACCAGCGCACCCGACAGCGACGATTGTGAACTAGAGTACGTGTCGTGCATCCAACGTCACACTGCAATGCACGACTAACCCGTGATCGGCCTCTAGGGCATATGCAAAGGCTGTTGCAGAGTTCAAGGGTGCGTGCGACAGATTCATATCGCCAAGTCGCTTCCTGTATGGATATATGCTGGACATCTTCGCCATTTCACAGTGACGTGGCAGAAACAAAAGAGGGAGAGGGAGAGAAAGTTTTTAAAGGCGGCACAGGCTGAGCTCGACGAACATGTCCGCATCATTCAATCCCCCACATCATTTTTTCCTTTCTTTCCTTTTTGAATTGGCCTGACCGTTTTGTCTCGTACAGGTCGATCGAAAGACAGGGGAAATCAAGGGGATCATGAATGAAATGTGAGAAAGGTGCCACTGACGTAACTTTTTTTGTGTGAGCATTTAGCAATCAGGGAGGAAACATACCAAGAATTTCTTTTGAAATACGCCGCCATCGAGGACAAGAAACGGGATGTTCTCGTCAAGATCGTCGAAGCACAGAAAACGCTTGTGGTCCGTACCTCTATCAATTCGTGACGCATATAGTCCTTGCGTTTTTCTTCATGCTTGACTGCTCCCCAGGCATTGTCCGTTAGAAAGCATCAGGAGACGGTTGAACTCACCCAGAACCTCGAAGAGGGTCAGCTTGAGGCTCTCAAACAGATTAAGCAATCATATCAAGGTACGTCCTTGTCATACAAGGATAAAGAAGATCAACCTATATCATTTGTGTCCTTGACTTGACTTGTTGCAGACGTTACAGGTCTGGTAGACGCATTCATGAGGAACTAACTTTTTGCGAGACATGGTTGTTTCAGTTTACCACTCTCAATTAAATCCGTACGTTGCAACTGGAATGCGCGACCAATGAAGAAAAGTATGTCCCAGCTCACGCCTGTGCGAACGAACGACTATGTCGAATCCTCAGATGTCAAAACCTAGCATGTGCCTCACTTGGATTGTTGTCGACATGCAGTACACTCCGGATTGTCATTCTTCCATGTACCTGAGCTCGATACGCGATGCGTCCATCCTCGTCTGTCCCTTTTTGATGGCACCCAAGCGATAACGACGATGCATGGAGGAGCCACCATTGGTACTCGGCAGTTACCGGTAGTGTTCAGTGCTATAACGCGGGACAGTATGTGAAAAGAAACCCCAGAGTACAACCAAGTTCTCTCGCACGGTCAGTGGTGAATATATATATCGGTAGTATGCCAGTCGAGGCCTCTGACGATCACCGAATGGTGGCTGAGGTCAAACAGCCGGAGTTTTCGTGGGGTAGTGCGGGGAGGGAAATGAAGCCGCAGCGAGTGTGGGAGGGCTACAACGATGTGCTGACGATCAAGCGTTGTGCCTGACCATGTACACTGGGCCAATAGCAAGATTGGAGCGGACAACCAAGCAGCCACTACTTGACGACCGTGCGTTATCGTCGGTCCATCACCAATGGGCGAACAAGGGAATAAACTTACCCCACTGATCGCAGCAGAAGCACGACTCCGAGGACGGGAATGAAGCTGTACACATGCACAGCACTTGGAACATATCATGTGCGATCCTCGACCGCGCAACACTGTGGATCGGAGCCTCTTGCATGTTGGACGAAACTTGCAGTCTTGGATTCACTACACATTCAAAATTGGCGGGCAAGGTGTGTACTTGCTTCCCCGTGA
The DNA here is from genome assembly GCA_038089275.1 of Pulveroboletus cf. rosaemariae. Classification (NCBI taxonomy): domain Eukaryota; kingdom Fungi; phylum Basidiomycota; class Agaricomycetes; order Boletales; family Boletaceae; genus Pulveroboletus; species Pulveroboletus cf. rosaemariae. The sequence goes on from JBBPKN010000039.1 coordinate 76,774, forward strand.
GGGTATGAGTCTACCCAGGTGCGTTTGTGTGAACAACTGTGCCATTTTCGCTCACATGAGGTTCTGATGGGAGGATTTTGCCGGTGATATGGCGAAAGGGAGCAGGCAAACACCGAGCGAAAATTCCACAGACTCCATGTGAATGTGCACTCGTATCGAACGTTCGAATGTTCCCTTTTCGAGTGTGAGCATCTATGGGTGCCGAACTGTGCTCTCAAACCTTTTGCCGACGGGTCACCATCCGCATGTGTATCACACGACGGCGTCGGTCGAGCCCACAGTGCCCCCTGTCCCATTGGCTGGTTCAAGCACAATAGAACATCTCACCATACGATGAGACGTCAATAGATAACATCAGTGAAAAAGACGGTGTTACGAACGTGCACGCTTTTCGTCTGCTGGCAACGGAGCCGAACACTTAATCGCCAGAGAAAAACTTCTAGCGCGGCTTTTTCGGCGTTGACGTTATAATGCACTGTTTACAAGGTCAACAAGTCATGTAAGTGTCCATTTCGAAAGAAAAAAAAACGTTTGTAAGTTGGCTGTGCGAGTGGGTCAGTGCCAACATCCGTGAGGTAACATTTATCGCTTGACTCCCTCTGCCACCAGGCCATTTTGAGTTGCGATTGGCCAGCCAAAAAAAGCTGATCAAGGAAGCGTTCTGACTCAGTGATCAAAAGAATAAACGGAAACGAGCAAAGCTGTCATGCTCCAACGCACTCGAAGGGTCCCAATGCCGTGAATCATGACAACCTTTGTCGGATTAGGCAGAGAGGAATGGAACCCCCTGTGACGCTCACTGCGTCAGTGACGACTAGGGACGTACCAACAACATCAATCACACCACGAATGAGGAATACCCATTGGGGTAAGTCGGCAAAGCTCGCCACCACGATGTGGCCCTGATGAACGTCCGATACCCATGAGATGAATCATATCGGGAAGTGTCTTCATTCGTGATTGTCGCCAAGGTCCACCACATGGCTCGTATTTTTGTGCACAGCACTGCGCCGCGGCATGTTGTCAACTGCATAACTTAACAACCGTACGCTGTTTGCATTATCTATACTTGAGACTAACACATTTTGGGATTTGTGAGAGAAGGCAGTGATAGATATGAAGCAGTCTTCCACATGGACCAGAGGAACCGATCTCGAAGTGCATGAGTATTACGACACGGACCCCTCTACACCCTATTGGAGCCATTCCGATTAGTGGCTAACGGTTGGTAGTCAGCGCCGGCATCACTGCCCCAAACGCTAATGGCGTAAGGCTTAGCATTTCAGGAAGCTGTGGAATAGCGTCCTCAGATCAGGTCGATAGCACGATCGTCCCATCAGCAACGCGCCACTCGGCCCGAGCATGGTCGACGTCAAGACTGTGCATTCGCTTTAGCTTGAGGGCCTCATTGGTACTCTCGTTCTTGCCAAATACGGACAAGAGCTCTGAGTCAGGAGCGTCGAGGTCGAGGTCAAGGTCGTACAAGGTGGGGACGTGTAAAAGGACACGCCTTGGCTCGACGTCAAGAGTGGATTCGGCAATGATGGCGCGTGTCTGTGTCGCCGTCGGTGAATAACCCTAGTTACCTAGATACATCCCGTAGAGGGCGGTGAAGACTTGCTTACAACGCCAGGAACGTCAAAAACCACGCGGATACTTGAACCCCGTTTGGCGCAAGACCATAGGGGAATTCGGGTTTCAAGGTTCATCTTGAGGATGCTCTTGGGCGGTGCCTTTACAGACGCGCTACTAGAGCGGTCTGTGATTTCTTGCACGAGAGTCCGTGTCGCTCGGTGATTTGGGTGACCAGGTGGGTACATTGTCCCGGGAATGAGCACCGGACGGGATCGCAATTTCCCTTTGCATGCTATGTTGGGTGTGCCAAGTTGTCGAGACAGTTCCACGGTCGTTTGTACCTCAATCCGTTGAAAGACTACTTCTAGAGTACTAAGCGGTGAGAATCAAGATGGGGCGTACAGCGGTATGAGTACCGATAACAAGGCTCTTGAACTCGGCGTCTTTTAGTATGCGAGATTTAATGGATGGATTGAGCACGCAGTCGAAAACGATGGTTGGTTGGCCCGCTGGTGGCGTAGATCAGCAACGGGACAAATGGAGCCCGACGGCAACGATGTACACGGAGAGCGAGTAAGACCGACCTTTGTCAGAATCGGAGCGGGCGTCAGACAGGATGATGGGGATGGAGTAAGGAGCTGTGTTGGAGTCATCGGTTTCCAGACCCTGCATTGCATGGTGTATCGCGTCGTCGCTTGTGGGAGGTGGAGGGGGCACGTTCGGATCCCATGCAATGTTTACGAAAATCTTCTGACCCTTTTTGGCGTGGAGGTCGGGAAGCTGGTCTGATGCTGTCAGACGAATGAGGGCGTCGTTGGTGGCCCTTGATTTTACGCAGAAGCCGGGGACCGGGCTGAGCGCGACGGCGACTAGTCCCTCGGGCGGCGTGGTAGACTCCATCAGTGCGACTGTGTGGCAACGTTTGCAAATTATTTTAGGCTAGCATCGCCCCAATTTGGAAATAACGGCTTGTACGAAAGCCACTGACCGAAAAGGAAGCTCATATATTCATTTCGCATGCAGCCTCGACCAGTTGCTCAATAAACATATAAAAAGGCCCCTCCTTGCGCTGTCCCAACCCAGCTTCTCTCCTCCCACCTCTCACTCACTACCTGCCATGTCTGCCTACGCATCCTACGCGGTTACTCCCTTCCCCGAAGATGACAAGCAGCTCCAGGAGTACATGCAAGACAGACGTGTCCTTGGGGTAGGCGAATTGCCTGGTCGTAGCGCCTTCTTCATCACCGCTCACACATCCTTCTCCAGTATGACCCCCTCGTCCAGCCTGCACTGCTCAGGCATGAGATCACCCCCACCGAGGAATCCCGTCTCACCATAGCCTCTGCCCGTTACAATGCTGCACGCGTCCTTGCTGGCCAGGACAAGCGGTTGCTTGTTATCGTTGGCCCCTGCTCTATACATTCCCCTGAGCAGGCAATCGAGTACGCTAAACTCCTCAGGGCTAAAATCCCCTCGTGGAACAACTTGCTGATCATCATGCGCGCTTACTTGTGAGTCATTTCAACTCATCGATCGTGTACCTGACTCAACGTGGCTTGTCATCTACAGCGAAGTATGTCAGCTGCCACTCCAGCTCACTGTCCACTGATTTCCCATGTAGAAACCAAGGACGACTGTTGGTTGGAAAGGCTTGATCAACGACCCAGTATGTTTTTTTTTTTTTTTTTTGCTTTGTGATCTCGGGTGCCTTGCTGATTACATTATGTTTCGCAGGACATCGACGGATCCTTCCAAATCAACAAGGGTCTCAGAGTTGCTAGACAGCTCCTCTGCGACTTGACTGGCCTTGGCATCCCGGTCGGTTCAGAGCTTCTCGATACCATCTCTCCTCAATACATTGCTGATCGTACGTGGTTTCCCTGTCTCGATCTTTCATCTAACATGATCTTATTTTCGTTCTATTTGCAGTCATCTCCTGGGGTGCCATTGGTGCTCGCACGACTGAGTCTCAACTGCACCGAGAACTCGCTTCCGGTGTCTCGTTCCCCATTGGATTCAAGAATGGTACGGATGGGAGGTGAGATTCCCACCGAATAACTCGGCTCCAGTGTCCTCATGACATGTTTGTGCTAGTGTTACGGTGGCTATTGATGCTATGCGATCATCCTCTAATCCCCACGCGTTCATGGGTGTGACTGAACATGGTCTCGCTGCTATTGTCAAGACGCGGGGTAACCAAGATGTTCATGTCATCCTCCGCGGGGGTACCAAAGGTCCCAACTATGCATCCGAACATGTGAAGACAGCCGCTCAAGCGATTGCAAAGGCACGTCCTAAGAAGCGCCCCAGTGTCATGATCGACTGCAGCCGTATGTCTTTTCAGCCCTGTGACGATGTGTGCTTATGCTGTTATCAGATGGCAACTCGCAAAAGAACCACAACAACCAGCCCAAAGTTGTAGATGACATCTGCTCGCAGCTCGCTGCAGGAGACATAAACGTTACTGGTGTCATGATTGAGTCCAACATCAATGCTGGCCGTCAAGACGTCCCGGCTGAGGGCCCTGGCTCCCTCAAGCATGGTGTCAGCATCACTGATGCTTGTGTTGATTGGGAGACGACAGTTACCATGCTCGACAAGTTGAACGAAGCCGTTGAACGACGCCGCACCTATCTCATGGACCAGAGCCTGCAGAAACTCGCCGGCTTCCAACGTTCGCTCCCACCATCTCCCTGAGGGGTTTTGGTGCACTATAGCCGTGCTTGTTGTATGTTTAGCTCTGTCGTAACATTTATTTCAGGTGGAGGGCGCCGTGTAAAGCTAGATAAAGTATTTTTTTATGCACACGTCGTTTTTCTTGTTCATTGTTATGCCTTCAATCATGCAAATTAAATAGAATTTTCTATGGCTATCATGGCATGTCTGCATTGAATATTATATCTTGAATATTTGTCTCTGGTGTTAAGTCGGGACTAGCGTGAACCGAAGAATCGGTAACAGCCAGTCTCGAGTGTACTCACGTTCGGCCATCAAAACTACCGTTAAAGAGCGGCCAACGCTGTGCACATTCGCGCAGTAGCCCCGGGCGGTATTGCACCAGCTTGGGACGTTCTCAGATCCATGAATCGCCGGGTGTTCGCACCGGTGGTCAGACGTGTTACTCGTTCAGGCTGCAATTGCGCCGTGCCAGTCGGTCAGACGTCCCTTCTTTGCGTGCCTCTTGATCGGCGACCCGCACGACGCCCCCCACGCCTCCCATGTATCTATACAGGGTCAGACCCGCGCAAAGGCCCATTGTGCGTGTACGGTGGGCGCACCACCGTGAACCTAATTACCACCCGATATCTGGGAGGCGAAGAAGGCGTGGCAAGTCGGCTCCCTTCCTCGCACAGATCTAGAAAAACGCTGTGGCGTCCAGGTGACTCTCGAACTACTTTCACTGTATCAGTGGAGCGCGGGACTTCGCCTACCTGCTGCTCGCCCGCGAATGACGTTACGATAGGAGGCATATGTCCTATAGCGGTGCGTCCGACAACGTACATATGCGATCTAAGATTCCGTCCTCTGTTTTTGTCGGCGGTACGTGACACACGCGCTCGCATTGGCTTTCATTTCCATCTCGCATATCACCCGATTAGCAATAGGACATTGACATTGTCGTGCGTGTAGGCCCATGAGCCGACTAGCCACAAGTCTTTTTTTTTTCTTGCCAAGTCCGTCTCGTTCTTATCTGATCCCATCGCTAAGCCCACTTTATCCCATTTCGAAACTCGTCCGTACAGCCATCTGCTGGTTCCTGAATGCCCGACTCACGCACTTGAAAGGAGACAATTCGGCTTCGCCCCCAAAGATGGGAGACCAGTCCTCAACTCCCATGCGAGCAACTGTGGTGGATCCTTGGCAGCGGTCACTCGAAAAACTAGGCAGCTTCGCATGGACTGGTGCGCCATGCCCGCGTGGATCTCAAATGTCCCCGGTGACCCCTATTCTGCTGTGCTGTGCGTCCGGCGGATGGGGTTCGCTGGCCTGTTGCTCTGCCGCATGGCTACCGTTGCAACGCCTGATATTGCCACTCAGACAAGTCATCATTTCCCGTCCTTGGAAATCGGTATTTCTTACATGGATGTCTCTCTGCTCACATTTTCGTCTGGCGGCGATTCACGACGCAACAGCGTGCGGTGCGTTGATTAGTACAGCGTCCGATTTTTGAGTCCTCGTCGGAACATGTGACTATCTAATTTAATCCACCGTGGCAAAACGAACGCCAGCGCTTAGGGTTGGTCGCCTTCGTATCTCCAAAAGTCTAATCGACGCGGACAGTGATTATACCGACCCGTTTTGACTTTTGGGGACGGAACTACCTGTTCGACGGTCGTGACGACCAATCCATCGTATTCGAGACACGCTCGCTCTTGCTCCAACTCTCTGAACACACGCGCAACCTCCAACGTCTTCGCACTGGCCACCACATGGTCCCGTCTTCTTTGCGTGGTCGTCGGGTCTGGGAGCTCGGGGGGTCTAGCCCGTCTTTTCTGGTCCTATCATTTTCCTGTGACCAACATTCGCCCTTCGACCACGTGCGAAAGACACCCGCCATGTTGTGGTTTTGCAACTCTGCCAGGATTCTCTGCTCGTGCGAATCATTAGGAAGTCGCGACGATGAGATACTTGGAGTTGTTCACTTTGGCCGGTCGTTCACACGTGCACAAAATTTGTTCGGTAACGTTGGCGTGTGTGTGAGAGATTGACCGATTTATCTCGATGCGCTTCGATCGACTGTGAGTTGGCGTTTCGAAAGAAGTTTGGGAAATGACAGGGACGTTCGCTCGCTTTTCTTCTTCAGGGACAACACCAAGCGCCCGAAAATAGGCATCTAAGAAAGAAAGACCCTGCGTTTAAATCACCCGTCTCCCTCGGGACGGGCTGAGATGGTCATCATTGTTTAATCCTTTTTTCCGTGTTTCACATCACCGCCATCGAAAAAAACACACGTTCACCTGTGCACACATTCGCATTCACGACTGCGCGCCCGCCGCACGGGTAAATGGTAGCAACGACAAGAAAATCCCTTATACTACTGCTGGGAAAAATATCTTCTGTGTGTCGCCTCGCCCACCCGCGTCCGTTTTTCAGGACACCCCCTGCCACGCTTCGATGACGCGATCCAGCGACGTTTCAGACCAGCCCGACCCGAACGCATTGATCATCTTCGTACCGGTGCCCCGCAAGACTTCTTTGATCCCCACATCAAGCACCCGCACGTCCGCGGCCCCTTCAGGCGGCGGGAGACTCGCACTGTGCACATGTGCCTCCTGCGCAAGCTGACGCAGTATCACGAGGAGCGACGCAGACGGCACACCGTTCCTCGTAAGATACCACGCAAGCCACTGTGACACCTCGTGAGCAGACTCATCAGAATCAGAATCAGACTCTGCCGTCGCGTCCGAGACGGAATCCCCGCGGGCATATCGCCCAAGCGCCCTCGTGAACTTGGGATCATGCTCCACCTTCCCGAGACGTTCGTCAAGCGCCTGTAGCGTCCCCGAGACCGTATTCTCGCGCACAAGCGGCGGTCGCGGATTGTTCTCCGCTCGACCACTGAAACGGCGCTCAAACACCTTGCTGTAAAAGTCAACCGCAAATCGGAGGTCCTGCAAGCGAAGGTGGAAGTGAGACGTGGCCTGAGGTTGCGTGCGATATTGGTACAGCGTGAGATGCGATTGTAGTGTTTCCATCTTGTCTTGCAGAATGCTGTCTAGTAGCGCCGCATGGCAGTACGCGTGAAACGTCTTCTCCGCGGCTGTCTCACCATCGTCGCGTGAAAAATAGTCTGCGAACGCAAGGAAAAGCGTGTCGTTGGAAAAAGAAGAGATAAAGTGGGTCAGGTCGCTCGCAGGGTGGGCCTTCGCGTCCGTCAGCTGTGGGAAATCGAGCATAGCCGCATCGCCTGCAGAAGAACCAGAGCGGACAAATAGACTCCTGCTCCCTCTAGGATCCTCCGTGTAGCTCAGAAACGCTGTCCGCCGCTTGACATACAGCGTTTGGTTCCTCAAAAAACTCATCTTGTGTTCCGGGACGTTCTCAAAGTCCACAAAGAAAGGCCAGTAGCGTGGTGTGTCAATCCGGATGGACACTAGCTTCCAAAAGTCCGGTATCAGAGTAGGAGAGATCAGCTGTGTGACGCCCCTTTCGCTCCCTTCTTTTGTCGTAATTTTGACCGGTAGATAGACTGCTTCGCGCGTCGTCACGTCTCGCGCGATCAAGCAGCGCGGCTCGACCGCGAGGACCCATAGATGTCGCAATGCCTGAAGGTAGCTCTTGTTGTCCGACGAGACGTGATGGAAGCGTGGGAAGAAAGCAGTGACCATGCACACAATGGCTGCATTAGAAGTCCCCAACGTGAAACGACCAGCGCCAAGAAACAGTAACCCGAGCGATAGGTGCGTCGCCGCGTGCACGCCATACCTGAAAGCTTGGTGGTACATGCCAAACGCATACCTGAGTCGCCTCAAGCACGAGATCTCCCCGGTGCCCGCCATAACCATGCACAGCGCAACCGAAATCAGGTTGAGACCCTCGCGTACAGCCGAGCGCTTGATTTTATGATCGAAAGCGGGACCTGCGAGATCTATCGCACCATGTCGTGACGACTCTTTACATATCAACAACACTCACCACTCGTCGCGACGAATCGACTGAACGTGTCAAAATAGTGGGACAGCATAATGTACGCTTCGTGGCGCGCAGTGCCAGCGTGTTTCAGCCCAACGGCAAAGCAATAACCAGCGACGATGTTGTAGTACGCCAACTCGATTGCGTCGTCAGCTCGTCGCTTGTTTGCAATGTGGTCCTGCATCGCCGTCATGATGGGTTCCGGGATTCGACCCATCAGCCAGTCGGCCGTCGATCCAATAGAATTCCACATGATCAATGACCTCGCAATCGTGCGCACGACCAAGAAGCTCGGTTGAATATGATTCAGTTCAACCACAGTGCTCGGAAGTTCGAGGGTATCAGCAACATCCTTTTGTTCTGTTTTCAAATACATCAAGCCCAACGCGATCGTCGCAGCCGGAGACGTGATGTTGACATCGAACGTCGGGCGGCTTCGCCCCCCGATGCTCGTTTTCGTTTCGCCGTGAACGAGCACGCGCAGTCGGTGAAGACAAGCGACGTCGGCGGGGATATTCGATCCTTTTCCGATCATGATCATCCCAAATGCAAGAGCTGCAGCATATGTATACGCTTCTCTGTGCTCGTTGCTCAGGTCAGGTTGCACAAGGTCCTTGCGACTGATTTGGTTAAGACAAACTTCGGCCATGCGGCGGTCCTTCGTGCCCAGGTAAAGAAGTCCGACCCCCGCGAGTCCCGCAGCCTGAGTCATGAGCGACACATTCAAATCTACTGTCGGCGTCGGGAGCAATGCTGGCGTATGAACGGCCAATAACTTGGTGACGTGCATGTTTCGGGACCCAACATTTGCCGCAGATAGGCCGAGAAGGACGCCGATAGATGTCAGATCATGTTTCGGCGTGAGGTATCCAAAAGTGTGCCAGGTCAGCATTTCCTTGAGATGACCTGTCAGCCCGAGTCCGTACAGGAACCCTGCATGCTCTGGAGTCAGTTCCGAAGGTTTGTTGAAGGCGATCCAGGAACTCTCCACGCCTCGCGCCCATGGGGCAATGCGCAGGCCCGCAGCGACTCCATTGTGGAATTCTCCCCAGTTCGTGCACTCGGGTGGTATCTTGCCAGGCTCAGGCCCAGTGATGACGTTGGAAGGCTGTATCCGGATCTGATATTCTAGTTTTGGAATCACGTACGCTTCACGAGTGACCGTCAGCACCGAGCCAAAGGTGAACATCGCCCTGCCATAGGGCAAAGCCAGCGTCCTCTCTGTGATCCGCACAACCTGGTGTTGCTGCTCTTTCGCCTGGTCGTGTTCGCTGCAAGATGACTGGGGTCATTTCTGTCCGGCGGAACAAGCTGCCCGCAAACTCACTTCAAGTCAGGTCGCTCGATGAGCCGGACGGACGGAATCGTCGACGAACACAACATGCGTGCTACTTCTTCTAACCGACGATCCTGGCCGAAGCGTATGCTTGCAAAAGATTTCAGACCCAGCTCCACACCAGAAAGCGCATCGACTTCGCCCGCGCTTGCGAGCTTGGCTCGTTCGACCAACGTGTTTATGGTAGTCCGATGATGACAAGTCTGAATAGCAGACCGATTAGTCCACGACAGCAATCACAGACACGCAAAGCCATACCATATACGTCTCAGCGGACTGAAAAGTTCCTTGTTGCGAGATAACCGGTTGAACCATTGCGACGCTAAACGCGAGGTCGCGTCGACCGACGAGCTCGTAGTGCTCCGGGTGCCAGTGGGAAGGGGGCGAAAGCTGGCATGTTCGGATCGCCTCACGCAGAGGTGCAGCAATGCCTAGAGGCAGGCTATCTAAGAACAAGTGCCCCTTCTTCGCCGTGCCCCACATACGCACAAGAGTTTCGACCGTCATCTCAGCACGTTTCTGCGCAGACGAGATCGTGCTGTCGGAAAGGCAGAGGTATGCGGTAGTAAGACATTGGAGGGAACTCAATGGCTCGACTTTCCCGAACGCAAACGAGGGCTGGATATCGAACATGGCGGCCAGACGTGGGGTCTCGTATACCGGAAATCTCCAATCAGGGTTGCTAATCCTGCTATACAGCACCGTGGCCATATCTGGAGGCCAAACCGGTATTCGATCGTCATGCATCTCAATGCCTGATACAAGGTCAACCTCGTCTGGCTATGGGCGGACATGCTACGTACGCGTGGTAGAAGGAGAAGGCCAAGCAGGCACGATGTTGGGACAGAGGCGCTTCCAATAGTCTGCCCACTCCGGCCTTATAATGTGGGCAATCTGACAAATCAAAGGCACGAGTAACATGAGGGAGTCGTGTCGATGAACGACGAGTCGGAGATCCTCTGCAAGCATATGTAGTGCATACAGCACAGGCGCCAGTAAAGGATTGGGTTTTACCGCTACCAGAGTGAACCGTGGGCCTCTCAGATGAGCGGGAAGGGAAAGGTGCTGTAACGCAGGATCATCCTGAAATTTTCGGACGTGAGTGCTCCTGGCAAAGAATTGCTCCCAGTCTGTTGAGAGCGACGCGTGATGGCCCGCTGGGCGAGACAGTCCAAGGTCCAGAATCTTGGAAAGTGCATGGGTCAGGGCGTGGACCTCCAGATTCGTCGAGGAGCCGAAATTTCGCAGAGACCATGTCCGGAGAAACTCCTCATGTACGTTGAATGCGTCTTTGGCAGGGAGAATAAGAGATAGAACTTGCAGCGCCTGGTTGACAAGCCGATCACGAGGGAGCATATCGAATTTGCCGCGATACGCTTGCCCCCCGGTACAGAGCAATGTGACCGATGACACACACGCCGACTTTATTGACGTTAACCCCGTTATCGGAACAACTGCACTCCTGGCCTGGGCGATCCCCAACGCGATGGGCAGTTCTTGAAGCCCGTGAGTAAAAATAGTCAACGACCCATCTGATTTGACAGCCAGCAAGTCCCATATCTCTTTGCGAGTAGCGCCGACGGGGACAACGGATACGGCATCGATGGTTGTCAAGTAGCTACAAGCCACAGTCTTGCTTGGTTCCTGTACGGTGAGCAGGAAAACCGCAGTCGGAACACCGGGAACACAGATCGCCAACAACGTATGATCACGAACACCATCAAATCGTTGGTCAAAGAGAGCCGCGGAAATTCGGGATGATGATCCCTGCCTGACAGAATAACCTGACGTTCTGAGCGAGTCACCCGGGTAAACAGAAAACTTACAGCACGCCTGGATACGGGTGGGATATCAACCTCTGCGCCCAAAAAGAGGCCTTCATTCTGCCGTGTTCTGCTGCAGTGGTATACGCATCCGACACTGCATCACCTCCGAGAGCCACACGGTCCGAGTTGAAACTGAGATCAAAACGAGACGACGAAGTGCGGCGACTAGGCTGATAAACGTAGCGCCAGATCGATAACGCCTGTCGTTCAGAGTTGAACGTGATGAGGATGTCATCGATGGCAAATGGTTTCCGAGACACCCAAACGACTTCTTCGACAGCGGGAATAACAGCGAGCGGTCGAGAGTGGTTCTCTTCTTCGTCAGAAAGGCAAGCGGGACGACCAGGGAAGCCACCCAGTATGCCGGCGGTTATGCCAACGGCAGCAGGCTCCGAGAAGGGACTTGTGATGGTGAACGTCGTCGGAAGTGGTGCATCACCAGTGGCACGAGAATCATCGATCTCCAGCGGGTCGAGAAAACGTTGGATCATGACACCATGGGGATGGAGGGGCCATGCCTTGCGAACAAGGAACGGAAGGGAAAACGTGTAGTCGGTTCCGTTGGCCAGGTAGACCTTGCCTATGCTGCGCAGGAATACGAACACCGCAGATACTTGCTCTTGAACGTGTTTGCTCTTCTGCCGTTCCTCCTGGACAGCTTTAAAAGGACCAAAGATGGATTCAGTCGACGATTCTGTTTGCTGCTCGTCTGCTTTGGAGGTGTAATGCGCACTGCCGTGCACAGGACCTGTGGTGTTAGTACTGTAGGCGAACCTGCCTATGCACACGCATTGTATAGTCTGGTCTTCCTCTGAAAAGTCCCATTTCCTTTGAATGACACCGCCATGGCTGAGCACGACACAGCGGTCATTCCATGCCAGCTCTTGCTCCACCCACGAGTCACATCCATCATCGTACAGTGGTGCATAGACGACGCTGATCGAATCGGACGTAGAACCCCTCAGAGCACTTTTTATACAACGAAGTAGGGTGGACTCTGTCGCTCGTGGTTCTGGCGCGCGTGACGCATGACGGGACAGAAACCGGACGGCAGCAGAGGGTGTTTCGGGATGGACTCGAACGATGATCGAGTCGGAGTCCATGATGAACACTGTGGAGGGGGATAATTAAACCGTACCAACCTGCCTTGTACCATGTTACCCGTTATCAAAAGCTAGCGCCAAAAGGCACGCGTGACCGGACTTGCAGCGATTCAGGACTTGGTGGCATGTCATTGTACGCAAGTCTGCAACAGTCATCCTATTTAACAATAATACCTAGACATGGGTTCTCTTTCTGAAGTACGAGGGCTACACTAGTATATATGTTCCAAAATAACATAAATGGACAAGATAAACGTGCTGTAAAAATGCAGTATACCCGGAGAGAAATCCTATACCTGAGAGAGCAACGACACTGTGATCTTTGAGAACTCCAAACAGTCCGTGTGTGAACCAGCAAAGGCCGGAAATAACGATAATAATCTAATGCAAACCTTCCGCAGAATGTTGGACTAGAGAGGGGGGGTTGCGAACCCCGATCATACGAACAATGAAGGTGGTCCAACCACGAGCCAAGACTTGATCTGCGGTCACTTGCATCAAGGAGATTGGCGGCGTAGGATCTCTTGACTGCTCTTCCTGCTACCGACAAGGTCCCCGTGATGGGGCAAGGCAATGCCAGCAATGTTGGTCGTCTCCCCGTCGTTGAGCCTCCAAATATTCCCAAAGGGGAGGTTGGAAGCAGAATCGTCGCGAGCCGTCACTCGGTCACGAGCGGGCCGAGGAGAGGGAATAACGTCCTCGTATTCCTCGACGGACAAGTCTGCGGAGGACGTCGATGCAGCGGATAACGTAGGCGACTGAACAATATCTTGCAGAAACGAGGGTAAGAGCGGGGCTGGGGCATCGGCAGAGAGTACATCCTCCAACTCTCGCATGCTTGGGAACAAGGGCAACGAATGTACATCAGGCCCCGAGGTCTCGTATATAAACTGCGAGTCGGGATACTGTGCCACGGGACGAAGGTCAACCTGGGAGCGGCTGAGATTTGGCGGGGGCATAATAGCTTCCGGCAGACGGTCATGCTGCACTTGGGCTACTGTGTTTCGGCGGGGAGCATCGACAGAGGAAGGAGTGGACCTTAATGGCAATTGATTTTGAGCGAGAAGGGACGTCAACAGGTTAATCCGCTCGGTCTGCACTGCAGCTGAGATGGAATCACCATTGCCCTCGGCATCTGGGAAAACGATGAGAACGACGGGGCGACATGGGAAGGGAACAAAGTTCACATGGGTAGCAAGTCTGGCAAACCTTGCGCCGTCTCCAATTCAGATAATTGCACTTCTGGCAGATCCAATCGCCGGGTTGATGTTCAATCGGACCACGATTTCCTGTATTCAAGATGGGGGGTTGCTACAACGCAAATTAGCTACCAAACGATGCCATGTTCTCTGAATTAGACTTGCCGGAATTCCAGCGAGGTTGCTGGGACGGATCTGACCCTGCTCGGGGAACGGCTCATTATCGGGCCAGTACATAATGCACGGCATAGACGGGTCGTTGGATATATTCTGCACCTTGCCTCCGACCGAGAAGGAACGTCCAGAGGGGGTGAGGAGGGGGTGAGAAGGTGACGTGGGTTTCGCACCGGCGGCAGGCTGAGCCGCCAAAGGCTGCCGCGACATGTGCAAAATAGAGGGATAATGAGAAGGGTTTGGTATCGAAGAGCTCGTATAAAATGGCGTATTGCCAGCGGTGCTAGCGAAGCGCGGTGAGGTGGTGAGACGGGCCGCTGGCATGCCGAGAGCCTGACGGTTCATCGCCGAAACCTGGCTTTCTGAGCGTGGGCAACCACAACCTCTGCAAGACAGGTTGCGCCTGTGCAAAATCATGCAAGGAAAGGACTCGGTCAGAACCATGGCCTGGATGCAAAGGAGAGAGATGACTTGGAGGAAGCAAATGAAAATAGGAGGGGGGAGAAGGAATTTGTATAGGGAGGTAACACTGTGACTGGTACGAAACAGGGCTGGCGCGACTTCGTTGTGACCGAGTCACGCCACACGCATGTGACGAGCTGTTCGACCGCTGTTTGCGGAGAAACAATGGAGATAGACGACGAACAAGAGCACGCACCCAAAGTTGTGAGCGGCACAAGTAACAGAATTGCATCTGGCAACAAAAGACGTTGTCAGCAACGGGCTCGGCATTACAAATATGGGCAGGAGGGGGTTAATCATGACTCTCTCCTATAAAATAAAAATCAAACGAGGGGAAATACTTACATCCAATCACCTGCTCGAAACGTCGTCCTCGGGTTGGGGGGGTTACTCGAAATTACAAATTTGTCGGTCTGTGGTGCGGGTGGGGTTTGAGACTCTGGTTTAGACCGAGCGACGTGAATGCGGTTGTGAAGGTCTGGCGTGGATATCGACATGCGAAGCCTATGGGTCTTTACCTCGGGATGGATGACAGGAAGCGAGGGGAACTGTAGAGTGGCGCTCAGTCAACCAAGATGGAGCACCGCGAAAAAGTGATGGGCGTACCCTAGACGACACGTCGACACGACGGAGCTTCTCAAAGGGCTCTAGGTCGGCCTCAAGGGCAGGAAGCACGGCGAAAGACGGGAGGGAAAGCGAGAGGAATCTGCACGCCTGTTGGTGGGGTATTCAGTACGACAAACTCCGATCATAAGGAACGATCGCCGAGGAGTGGCAGAGCGTTACGTCGGACCACCGTGGCGATGCGAGAGCAAGTGCCTGATTTCAAAATCTGACTCATGTTACTGCCCCTTTCGAACGCGACACCAACACACGCGACGTGTCACTCGTGTCGCTACACAGATCACTGCGGCGCGTGGGTGGCTGGCGCGCACTAATAGCGGCGATGAGACAGAAGACCACACTCACGTCATGATGGGAGGTGAACACGATCCACACTTGATCGACGGCAGATAGGTCTTTCAACGTCCACATAGACACCGAGGATAGGATGTGGGAATGGTCAGACTGATTTTTGAGTGTCTCGTCAGCTCACAAACTTGGGATAGCCGGTGGGAATGATTTACGGTTTCGTCAAGAAACTCGAAGATCGAGCGAAGGGACAGAAAAGTTGCGCCTGGATGCTTGCGAACCTGGATATTTTCCTATCAACTGGGTAGTGGACGGCGATGGATCGGGAAACTGACCCTCACGGCGCGCGAACGCGTGAACAAGAAGGCCGCATATGTGGACGGGTGATCGCTGAGGGTGCCAGGGTCGTCACTGCTGTGGACCGAGGGTGATGGTGACAGATCAAAGGGCGATCTGACAGGACCATACGTTGGCGTGGGAACGACAAGATTGCTAGAACACGAGCGGACGACTGTTGTGAAGGGTGTGGTTCGCCCACTGAGCCGAGACACGAGTTGCTCGGCCAACTTGGACCGTTGCGCGGGGAGCAGGGAAGGGACGCACGTCGATGGTTCGCGACAGGGGACGAACGGTGCGTCCTGGGCAGTGGGGCCGGAAGAGAGCGCGCTCAAGTGGGAGGTGGCGATCATCGGGAGAGCGTCGGAGGAGTGGTTGGACGACTGGCCGTCGGACGTGGACGAGGTATTTGACGGGACAGGGAGGTGCTCTGATGATGCTAAGGAAGGCGACATTTGTTGGTCGTCAAGCAGTAGAGTTGCAGAAGGGCGAGGCCGGACGTGGTGATTTGCAGACCAATGATAGAACGAGCGATTCTTCAGCGGACGAAGAACACCGGACTGGGATTGGGAATGCCGGTTTCTGGTAAATTAAGAGGACGGGGGACAGAGAGCGATGGATGAGAGAAGGGGCGCGTTCCTGGCAGCGAGTACGGCGGCTGTGGGTGCGATGGGCGGAGTGGGGGGGGGGGGGACGGAGGAGGGCGCGCTTTTGAGGGACGGAGGAGGCATGACGGTAAACTCTCGTCACCCACAGCAACGTTCAAGGCGGGTGACACGCCAATTCACACTGTCAAAGCGCGTTATGAGACGCTTCTCCAGAGACGGCAAGAATGGCGCCCACGTGCCATGTCTGGTACAGTTTTGCTACGTAAAAGTCGCCTGTGCACGCAAACCATCGCTCCCTGAAAACGACCTACGCAGGTCGAAGAACCAACACGGTCCCTTGCTCGGGAGAGAGCAGCGTGGGCCGAAGAGAAGAAAAGAAAAGAAAAGAAGTCGGACAGTATCGAAGTCCTCGCCATGATAAATACGCAATAGAAACTTTTCAGCGTCCGTCGAAGGCCCATCGCGCTCGGAGGATCTTTTCATCCCGGCAACCATTTCCCGAGGACACCGCAAGCGGTACAGCAATTGCACCCTATCAAGACACCTCCAGCCCCGAATGTAAAGTATAACGAACTGGATCCGCCCCGCCCGCCAGATCGTTCAGGTTCGGATCGTTCGACTGCCAACAGCGCGCAAATTGGAAGCCCCACCCTTCTTTCCCTCTAACCGGCTCTTCGAATCCAGCTCTGAATCTTACACCAGCCCCCATTTTTACCATCATTTCTCGACCCGATTGTCCTCGAGCTCCGGCGCGAGCCTATCTTCCCACTAATTGCCGTATTCCCCTCCCACATGACGTATATCCAACAGCTCAAGGCTGCCACTCCCCCCGTCCCTGCCTGTGTTCTCTACACAGCCCCAGTCGCGCCCGATCCTAGCCGAGTCTTGTTTTTCCGCGCCCTCTGAAACGGGGACATGCCTCAGCCTGCAGCCGACACTCCGACGACCTCTTACTCTATACCGCACACACGCCCAGCCAACATCAGAGGCGGTCCTTGCCTTGGGCCGACGAACAGTCGCACGTCAATCATGCCAAGCAATCCACGGTCGAAGGCACCATGGGGCGTGGCATCCTGGGTGATCGTGTCGTTCACCGTCTTACGTCCATCTCCCATTAGTCCTCAGACAGGGCTGATCAACCGGTCCTCCCCCCCCCCCATGACTACTTGCTGGCACTGTGTGATAACCATTTAGCCGTTTGTTTGACTAGACGAGGAACCGTGTATTGTACTTGACCCGACTGACTCACGAGTGTAAGTAACGGGTGTCGTATACTCCCAGCCGAAACCTCGGTGAACGCACCACCGCGGGCATATTGCCATACAATGCCTGATGCAGCCGATCCCCGGTTAGCTGAAGCACCATCCGCTGTTCTACCAGATACTCCGTGTATCTCCTCCACGTTTCGACTCCCCTGCCTCCCCGGGCGGCACACACGTATCCAGCCTCGCCTGCCTGGCCAAAATTGGCCGCCTTGCCCTCTTTGAGAGTGCGCAGGCTCCCGATGATGAAAAGCCCCCGTTTGGCCCGTGTCAACCCGACGTTGAGTCTCCGCCTATCGGCCAGAAACCCAATGTGCCCCGACGGATTGTTGCGCACAGTGGAAAAAATAACCACCTCTTTTTCCCGACCTTCAAACCCATCAACAGTTTTGATGTCGACGTCCGAGAGCTGCAATCTTCGATGGTCGCCAAGGGTCGTAGAGAAGCGTTTCCGGTACTTCTCATCGGAGTTAAGCAGACGCGTCAACAGCGAGACCTGAGCGACGTAAGGTGCAATGATGCCAATGTCTTCTCCACAGAGGTACTTTTCCGAAACTCCGATCAGCGCGCCCGGTCAGTGAATGCATAACGAGGTAAACGAACCTCGTTTTTCAGCAGCAGGTCCTCAACCACACTGCACACGATGTGCGCTTCGTTCCAATTGACCCTACTGCGATCCTTCACAGTCTCAGATCCACCGTGGTCCAAAAAGGCAACAGCTTTCCGGTGGCCAGTCAACGCATCCACCGGTAGATGACGTGAAAGCGGAGGGAGGAGATTCGGCGAGATATTTCCCAATGCGTCCACAGTCCCATCTCGCAACGATAGATTGTAAAACTCTAGCGATGGGAACTGCGATATAGACGGGTGCATCCGGTATTGCACATCCAGCATAATTGACGGCACAACTGACTCACAATAATTCGTCTCAGCAAAGCGTACACTTCAACAGAAAACATGACCTACCCCCTTCTTCGGTCAGCCTCTCGAAAAGACTCGTACCAAGGCCATTCAGCCGCGCCTCCCGACTGGCAATAACAGGCGGAAGCTGCTTATGATCTCCGATGAGCGAAAGGTGTCGAGCCTATAGCGCTCATACATCGGAAATTGGCAATCAGATCTAAGATGAGACACGTACTCCTTTCATCAACGGTATGATGGATGCTGGCTCCGTTGACATGGACGCTTCGTCAAGGAAGACCACAGGAAAATCAAGTACGTTGAGTGCAACGCATGCCGAGGTGACGCAGGTCGTACAAATCTTGCACGCCATCAGGGCACGGAAAACATCTATCAAAACGCACGCACCACATCGGCATCTGCGGTGATGTCTCGCATCATTTCCTGATGAATAGCGTACAACTTTGCGGACATAGCCATCAGCTGGCGTTCTTGCGCCAGTATGATCGACCGCATCTGGTCTAGCCGCCCCGCGGCGCGAGTCGTTGGGGCTCTCTGCAAAGCCTCAATCTTCTTGTTCAAGTCCGACAACTTTTTCTCCGTGCGACCCTTGTCTTCGAGGAGCCTGTCGGCCTTTGACTTGAGGGGATGTTGATCGAGCTTGTAGTCGAGAGTGTGCACGGTGAGACTGTCCTTTATCTTACCACGGAAGCCGACGCGCAGAGGCTTCAAACCAGCTCCCGCAAAACCTTCCACAAGGTTGTCCACTGCTGCATTGGTATATGCACAAACAAGAATCGGGTGATGTACTTCGAAGTGAGCCTACGTTGTTTTTCAGATTCCCCGACACGTCATGGCCATCACATTAGTGCAGCTCACCTTGAGTAGTCTGACAGCCTCGACGATAGTTTTCGTCTTCCCCGTTCCCGGAGGCTGGCATGTTCAAACAGTCGGTCGAATCTCATCAGGTCCCCAAGGGCAATGCACTTACACCTTGAACCAGAGAGATCCGTTCTCCGATCATCATTGCGACAGCACGGATTTGAGTCGCATTCAAACCATTCAACATAGGGTCGCCGTCCATCTCAATTGGGTTTGTCCGTGCATATCGTTGCACCCAGCTCTGAATCCTCATGTCGTCCTTGAATGCACCGCCGTGTTCACGCTCGTCTCGACTTTGATGTTCCAGTGTTTCATGGGAGACATACAGGACTTCGTCCGGCGCCTGCAGGGGCTGATGCAGATAGGTAGATGCTGGAGAAAATGAACGGAGAAGCACATCACGGAGGTGGGTGCCCTGTATGACGAACTGCCTGTCAGGTGCTTGACCGGCCTCCAGCACTGCGGGATCATGGCTGAAGCGCAAAGTCGCGGCGCGCATCCGTTCGAAAATGATGTTGGACCGCCCAACATCCAGGCGCCAGAGACCGTCACTGATATCAAACCTGTGGTCGAATACGATGCGGAGCTGGGTAGCGTTGCTCGCCATCACTGTACCACGCAAAGGCACCTCTTGTAGGGGGTCATGGCGTGACAACAAGACCTGGGTCCCATTTCTGGTGCAGAGAAAAATGAGTATCACATTCGGACTACCCGACATGAGACACTTACTCGAATCTGTGCTCCGGTAAAATTACACCTGGGCCCAGCGAGAAGCACGCGATCGGATTTCGGAACTGCGGAGCCTCCACCCAAAATGCATAGAGATCCGTGATGGTATAACCTTCCTCGCGCAAACGAGACAGTGACCAACTTGACAGGCGATCACGAAGGATTGACTCGTCCTCCGCTTGTTCGGCGTCTAGGAGAGGTAAAAAACTGCGGCAACAGTTCGGTGACACCGCCATATGATTACTCAATGGAACCATGAGCTCACTGGTCATGATAAGCCTGGATCTCCTCGTATAGTGGCTCGCCTGGCTGGACTTGGGCGTACGAAGGAACGACGCGTTTCATGTATACTCTCGCACCATCTCGCTTCCCTGATGAATCGTGCCGGCGGTGACACCGCGAGGTGGCTCGTAATCTCCAATCAAAGCGAGTGGAGGGAGTGAGAGGGGAATTTTCAGAAAAGTAGACGTCTGTCGGGAGTTCGTAGTGGGATGGTTTGCGGCGTGCAGCGGTTGAGGCGTGACTGGTAGATGAGAAGGAAAAGCCGTGAGCATGGCGTGGACGAGAACACATGCCATCCACGATAGGCCTGGTTTGTCTCAATAGGCTTGTGAAGTAGTTTCGGATGCCAATAAAAGTCGAATCCCGATGAGACGTATTTGCTGAGGGACGCGCCACGCGCGGGGCGACGAACGAAGGACGCACATTGCGCATAGAAGTGAATAGGGTACAGCTAAGTATCGATTCTTGGCCGAGACGGACGTCAGCGCAGACGATGATACTTGGAAGCGAGCTGGCTACGCGGAAAAAGTGGGGACGAGCGTTTAGTGTTGCATTTGGCAACGTCACAGCCACAGCTTCACAACCCCTGGACAATATGGACAGGCCGCCCTCTGCAGATACAAGAACTAGGATTGCGAGGGAATCGCAGATTACAACCCAAAAACACGACCAGACTGATGACGCCGATCGACTCGTCTAAACATTCGACAAAAGCAAAAGAGCACCCCCGCCAAGAAAGGTGGCAGTAGCGACGACGAACACTGTTTGCACTGTGCTGAGCTTGACTTCGAAGGGACCATCCCAGCCTGGTGGGATCGACAAGGTAACAAGGGATGTCGGGATGCTGATATTGACATGCAAGCATGCCATTGCATAGGCTTCCGCGGCGCAGCGGCATGAGTGACAGAAGAATACCGACGTCGAAGACTTACCGGTGAGTGCAGTAGCAGAACCAGCCCGGGGATCCATACTTGTGGTAAACTTGGAAACGAGATCGTTGAACATGCACTGTTGGCAATTAGTGATAGCCGTGACCGTGGTCGTGTCGCAAAGACACTGATCGTTGGTGCCACAGCTCTGCAAATACGCACATGTGGGTGATACGTCACATGGATCAATGCACAGATCCTTACGTTGATTATGGAATTGGCACTATTGCACTGCGTTTGGCACTGGAAGCGGTTCAAAGGCCGTTGTAACCCGATAAGCCACCAGAGGGCTGGCGCTCACGTCAGTCAACAGATATGCGTCAGTAACATCGAGAAAGTCGCTAGCAGACACATTTTCGAGGATACCACCGACGTCGATGGTCAACGCAAGTGCTGAGAGTCGAACAGTATTACCGAGGCATCAGGAGAAGGGGAAGATTGGAATTGACCTTGACCGGCAAGTAGGAGGAACGAGAGAAAGAAGCGCATGCCAGATGGCCGTGGATATCCTACTAGAGGACGAAGGAAAGAAAAGAGCATGGGCGTCCTGGAGAGAAGAGAAGCTCTCATATACGATTGTCTGCACACGCGGCCGCCAGCCATATCCAGAGGGACCCCGTGCACTCACCAAGTGTACGGGGTCTGTGTGGGGAAGGTGTCACGTGCCACGTGACAACGCGATCTGTTGATGTGGATTGAGTTCATACGCTTTTATTGACCCTCCTCCCGAACCACATTGTCCCACTCACCGTCGTTGGCTACAGCACAAACACAATGACAACAGCCGTCTACTCTGGCTCCCTCCAGCCTAAAAAGAAAGTGGAGCTCAAGGAGATCGCCTTGGCTCTTCACATTAGCGATTCTGGAACGAAGGAAGACCTCCAACAGCGAATCCGGAGACATCTCGATGACAATCAAACCTCACTGGAGGAAAACCCCACCTTCTCGGGTCTCTTCATCAAACGGAAGAGAGGCGTACAGCAAGTTGTCCATGTGTCCGTCTCCATTTATGCTTGGTGTCATCGTCTAGCTCATTCCTTTGCAGACATTCCGCCTCATCCCCTGCCTCGGAATCGGCAGAGGTGATATCAGAAAAGAAGTTGACCAGTCCACCTTCCGTTCGCTCTACACGTCGCAGCGCCCAACGCGCTGCCACCCCTGTCCTAGAGGTTCGGGAGGTGTCGATGATGCTCAAGAACGCTCCTATCTCACCACCCGAGGAAGAGTCCCCTAGTGAACCCCCTGCCCACACCCCACAGAAGGGGCGAAGTATCATGTTTTCGTCCACTCCGCGCAGCATTTTGCGTAGTATTCCGAGGCCGACCCTCGAGCTTGCTGATACCACGTTCAAGACGCTACAGACGGGTGCAAAGCAGCAAGCTCGTACATATTTGCTAGCTTCCAGATCCGTATGTGAAGTTCAGTCACCTTGTGGTGCCACTAAGTCTCGTTCATGCTAGGCACTCTCAAGTTCTCTTAACATTTCACTCATCACCGCCTTGTTTGAAATGCTTTACGTTTTGTATCGAGTCATTCCATGGAGCTTTTTGCAGGTGTGACCCTTTCCTTCTGCTTATGCTTCGCTAGCTGATCACATGTTAGGTTCATCTCCCACGGATCGTTAGCACCGGTGGTTGGCAGCTCACTGTTCCTTATCCTCCCCTCGCGACTTTCCAATCTTCTGTGTTCTGGACTGTTCTTGCCCACTGGGCAGTACCCACTCTGATTATCCCTGGCCTTCTCGGCTCTGTCATTTCATTCCATCCTGCAAATTCCTTCTCTGCACATGCCCATCACGTTTTCCCTCTGGACCCTCTCACGGCATCCATCTTGCGTCTAGCTGCCCAGTTCGGGTACCCGTACAAGGCTCTCGAAGCTACGATTGAAGGCATAGATATTATTGGACCTCATTGGCGAATCCTGAATGCCGCTGTTGGTGTCGCCTTTGCCTTTGCAGAAGCTATCTTCGTCGCACCAGGTGCATTTGCCGAGTCCCGTGTACGTCAGAGAGGAGGTACTCCCCGACGAACTGTCATGATCGGAGAGTGACTTTCCGGTCAATATGCCTCATCCGCCGAGTTGTTTACGTGCGTCACGTCCCTGGTCCAAACGTTTTTGTTTTACAGTTCCTTGAGAAGATCTAAGGCTAGCCTTGGTTCTACACAGGCTTCGGAGTACATGCTATCCGTTTGTGTTCGCTTCCCTGTTTCGTTTTATTTCGCTCTCGTGTATATTTATGATTAGATGTATTGCCTTGGCAGTTAATCAGGTCGGATATTGACTCGTTTTTCTCTTTTTATTCCCCTGCCTCAGACCAGTGAAATGAAATGATACCCACGTCGTCGCCAGCTCAGTTATTCAGTGCACAAGAAGCCACGTTCTGCGTGTGTTGGTGATCTGCAGCTTTTTACCGGGTTTTGCCGGTGGAGCTGTCACCTACATATAAACCTTAATCTTATTTCTCATGCCATACATCCACACAAGCCGCTTGTGCGTATCTACAGTTTCCTTCTCGTCGATATGGTACGTGTCATAGCCCGGCTCTTCAACAACGAAAGGGCTAACCCGTCTTCTCAGGATTCATCAAAAGCACCCGTCAAGCTTGCCAAAGTGATCAAGGTCATTCCACCTCCCGCAGAGATTGACCGTATTGCTGAAAACACATTTCCTGGGGGGCCCTCTCACTTGTCTAGGTTCTCGGACGAACTGGGTCCCGAGGTGGTGTCACCCAAGTACGCGTCGAGTTCATGGACGACACGACGCGAACGATCATTCGAAACGTGAAGGGTCCCGTTCGGGAAGAGGACATCCTCGCGTTGTTGGAAAGCGAGCGTGAAGCCCGGTAAGCGCTTTCTTCCCATAACCCCATGTTCCCCTCTCCCTTTCCCCCCCCTTTCCCCCCCCTTGGCGTGACCTTGTCTAGACTGTTGTGTTTGTTGGAGACTGACCGGGCATCATCGACAGCCGCTTGCGGTGAAAAGATACGAGATGCGGGTGTCGGCCTCATCCGTCTATGCCCTTTGCACATCGTTGTTTTATACATACAGATATATTCTGCGAGCTCTATGCGTTCGGTGTAGGCGAGGTCTTTAAAAGAACGTGTGGCTTTGCCAGCATTGTTTTCGTACATTCCTGTGCTGCATGCGCGCACCAACTTGCACAATCTCTCCTTACCTGTGAACGTCGTTCCTCCTGGTGATTGATAATTATGACCATGTGAATGCAATCAGCAAGCCAAACACCCCACTGGTAGTGGGTCATTATCGCAATTTTTAAGAGCTCATCGAAAGCCGCTTGTTAAGGAGATGTTGATAGAAAGTACATTGCAATGAATACTGCTTCAGGAACTGTAACAACTGTGATATTAAACAGCTGAAGCAAGAGAGAGGAGAAAGAGGAGAGGAGAAGAGAAGAGGAAAAAAAGGAAAAAAAATATGGCGAAAGAGAAGAGAGTACTGCACAAGTCTGATCACGACCAGAGACGCAAACAGAACACACTTAACACATCAACTCAAACGTTATTTGGATCACTGCCAGTAGCCCTGTTGTTGCCTTGGTTGATACTGGTAAAAGTTGGCATCCGAGTTGCCCTGTGGGTAACCCACATGGCCTTGTGGGCCTTGTGTGGCTTGTTGTCCCTGTTGGGTCTGCGGTCCGCTGGCGCCAGCATTCGAGCCAAAGCGATTGCCCCCGTAAAAACCACCTTGAGTATGCGCTTGCTGAACACCGCGCCCCGACTGAGGTTGTCCAACACCTTGGCCGACACCAACACCTGCAGCGCCGTCTTTCACGCCAACATTTTGAGAGTAAGGTTTGTATGCCGTCTCGGGAGATGTACCGCCCGCGCGCTGGGCAAGAGAAGGTCCTGATGCAGCCGCGTTTCCTTGGCTGAGGCCCATAAAGCTCTGGATAGCTTGTCCACCGTACAACTGTGGGTGCTTGCTGTACTCGTTCGACACAAGGTTGTTCATTCCTGGCGCGTGATTGTGTTGGGGTGCATGATGCTGATATCCGAGGTCATCATAGGCCGAAGTTGGGTGGTGTTGTTGACCGTAAAGAGCACGACCATAGTGATCGGACTGAGACTGCACAGAGCCGGGTCCTTGCTTGCCTCCTGGAGATGGCGCAGCCCCCTGGGTAGGAGGACCGGGTTGGAACACAGTGGGATACTTAACAAACGGCTGGGGAACACCGTAGCCTGAATTGTATGGAGTACCGTAGTACTGGTTTTGCGGGTAAGGGTAGTAGTAGGGGACAGGAGGAGGAGGATAGCTTTGCTGATGGCCTTGACCACCGGAAGGTTGAGGTTGTGCGCCACCTTGAGGAGGAAGTTGTGAGGACTGGGCATTTGAAGGCGGGAGGACAGTGCTTCCTGGGAGCTGTTGGGAGGTGGGAAGACCTTTGACATCATCATGACCGAGAGCGTTGCGGCTTCCTCCAAAAGCAGGTGATTGAGCGTACGAATCATAGAAGCCCTGGATAACATCAGTCAAGTGGGTAAAGACAAATGAAACACATACTCTCTGATTGTCACCATACCCATAGTCATTGTTAGCGAACGCACTCAAATGCGATGTCTGAGAAGGATGTTGTTGGCCGATTTGGCCAAAGATGTTGTAGTCCTGACCCTGTCCAGCAGGTGGGGTAGGAGTATGGAAGTAAGGTGCTTCCGCTTGCCGGAAGTATGCCGAATGGGCTGCAGTGGCCTGAGGCTGCGAGGGCTGGGGTGCATGTTGAGATTGCTGAGCGGGATTCTGGCTGGCATCGAGATGGGTGGGAAGGCCGTGGTGAGTGTATTGATGAGTCGGAACTTGGTGCTGGGTCAAGGGTGCCTGCTGGTGGTGAGAGAGGGATGGGTGGATGGAAGCCTGCGGTTGTTGAGAGAAGGCAGGAGAACTAGATATTATTGGCTGGCTGACTGAGGTTGAGATCGAGGGATGTGAGATGGCAGGAGTGAGCGACGATTGTGGTTGAGGGGCAGGGGCAGATGCAGGTGTGGGGGCTGGAGCCGATGCAGATGTAGATGCAGGTGCAGGTGCAGAAGGGACAGCCTGCTGTTGAGGAGCGATTTGGGACGGTGCGACAGTAGATTGAACCGGGGAAGAGGCCACGGGTGACTCCTGGGCTGATGCCTGTGCCTGAGGCAGTGGCTGCATAGGCTGCTGAGGTGACTGTTTTACCTTGATTGAAGCGGGTTCCAAAACAGGCACGGGCTCGGTCCTGGCCAAATCAATTAGCCATGGCCAGGTCACCAATCAAGGCGTGAAACGACTTACGGAGATGGCTCGATCATGTCACCACCGAGGCTTAAACTACCGAATTGCATACCAACTTTCTCCAGTCCTGGGTTGAAACTCGATGTGGGCATTACAACAGCCTGGTCGATTGCTTTATACTTGTTCGCACTACGATGAGAAGCGGCAGACGATCGTGGAGGGATGGACACTGGGGACTTTGATGGAACCGGGGGAGTAACCGGCTCTTCTGCTGGTTGTTGAGGAACAGCGACTGATTCGGAAGGTGCGGATGCAGGAATCTCAGGTGAGGGTTCCTCTTGAGGCGGTGAGGCAGGGGCTTCATCCTGGACATCCGATTGGGTCTGCAGTGGGGAGGACCATGCAGCTTCGGGGGGAGGTTTGACCTGTTGCTCGTCATCCCAAGTAGGGGGTTGTATGGTTATTGGATCCTCCCAACCATCGCCTATTGGATCTAAATCATCATTGGGAAGTGACACCAGAGCAGATTCAGCTGGCTCTGATATAGAAGGGGGAATACGTGGGACTGCTGGAGGAGGTGCAACGACAGGCTTCTCTTGTGATCTATGGAGAATAGATGACGTCCGTACATATAGGAAACGAGAGGGAATGACATACCGTGCAACTTGAGCCCAGGAAAGTTTCGACGTTGCTGGCAGCTTCGTGTGTCTTGGGATAACTGGTATTGAGGTAGTTGATGTGGCAGGTGTGGATGTCGAGTGGTCTTGTGCACCCCAAGGGCTGACCCCCCACGAGGACGACGTCGAAGAAGAGTGGACAGGGGGAGAAGAATCCGAGGCAGGAAGCTCCATAGCGGGATTGGAATCGGGAGAGTCGTGCGATGCTGATGAGATGCCATTTGACAAGGTGGATTTGTCGGGCTGGAGGGAGTCGGAAGATTCCTCGACGTGTAGCTTGTCTACGGAATCGGGGGCAGGTGAAGCTGTCTTTCCAGGATGCGAGGGACGTGCGACATGACCATTTACCCCAGAACCACGTGCTGAGCCGCGACCGCGAGCACCTCTCGTTGGACCACCACGACCGCCACGACCACCGCGGCCGCCACGCGAGTCAGTGCGATCGCGAGAGATGGGATGGTCCTTTGAACTCGAGTGGGGGGTGGTAGGCGACTTTTTATCTTTTTTGCTTTTCACGGAGCCCCACTGCTCAGCATGACCTGCGACAGCGATTGAGAAGTCGGAGGGCAAGAAAAAGGAGAGAGGAACCTTCGCTGATTCTGTGTGCTGCAAGCTGGACGTCGCCAGCAACCTCAAAGAGGAGAGATTGAAGGTCTGGAGGCAAGGGTAAGTGGAGGACGAGGAGGAGAACGAGGGCGTACCTTCAACGGAGAAGTCGGGGAAGAATTCCTGGAGCTGGTTCACCTGGGCACGGTATTTGAAGTCGCTCCCTGGCTGGTCAAGCTGCTGCTGGAATCGAAACGCTGCGGGTTTGTACGACATGTTGCAATGCACACTCTGAACGGTGTCGCTCGCGCTGGCTCTCCTCCCTACCAGTGGAGTTTCAATTTTCGACGCGACCCCCCCTCGAAAATGAAATCACCCCCCTCCTTCCATATTGTCTGCTGCCTCCTCCACCCAAATGTCCCCGCAGCGCGCCAAGCTGTCCATGCAGCCAGACGCTCTCCTCGACACCGACG